>RJWK010037076.1:0-21438 GCA_004363435.1 Platanista minor | reverse complement strand
AAGAGAAAAACAAATACTGTATACTAACCATATATATGGAATCTAAAAAAGAAACAAAGGTTCTGATGAACCTAGGGGAAGGACAGGAATAAAGACACAGACGTAGAGAATGAACTTGAGGACATGTGGAGGGAGAAGGGTAAGCTGGGATGAAGTAAGAGAGTAGCATTGACATATATACACTACCAAATGTAAAATAGATAGCTCATGGGAAGCAGCTGCATGGCATAGGGAGATCCGCTCAGTGCCTTGTGACCACCTAGAGGGGTGGGATAAGGAGGTGGGAGGGAGACACAAGAGGGAGGGGATATGGGTATATATGTATGCATATAGCTGATTCACTTTGTTACATAGCAGAAACTAACACAACACTGTAAAGCAATTATACTCCAATAAAGATGTTAAAAAAAAAAGGCACAACTGAACTAGATGCTATCTAGAAGAGACACATTTCAGGTTCTAACATACAAATAGATTGGACAAAGGAGAGAAAGATTGATCCTGTAAATAAAGATTAGAAAAAAAAAATCAATGAGCCAGAAAACAATAGAGAAAACCACTGAAACTAAAAGTTGGTTTGTAAAGGAAAACCCAACAAAACTGACAAACCAACTAAGCTAGTTAAGCTAAGTTAGTTGGGCTTCTGTTAGTAAAACAGAAGATGTGAGTTGTCAGATTATCAAGTTATATACAGAGAGGACATCACTATGGACCCTACAGAAATAGAAAGGCTTATACAAGAATATTATAAACACTTTATGTCCACAAATTAGACAACGTAGATGAAATGAATAAATTCCCCCCAAAAAACATCAAAATGTACTCAAAAGAGAAACTCTGAATAGAACTGTACAAGGAAAACAATTGCATTGGTAAATAAAAATCTTCCCACAAAGAAAAACCCAAGGCCAGATGGTTTTTATCAAAAATGTTAAAAAGAAGTAAAGGCCCATTCTTCACGAACGCTTTCAGAAAATAAAGGAAGGGAAGAGTTCCCAGCTCATTCTATAACACCAGCATTGCCTTGATTTCAAAGCCAGATAAAGCTATAACAAGAAAACTATAGAGCATTACTCCTCACGAATACAGACACAAAAATCCTTTTAAAAAGCAGACTGAATTCAGAGGGCAGACAGCAGAAGGAAGAAGAACTACAATCCTGCAGCCTGTGGAACATAAACTACATTCACAGAAAGACAAACAAGATGAAAAGGCAGAGGGCTATGTACCAGATGAAGGAACATGATAAAACCCCAGAAAAACAGCTAAATGAAATGGAGATAGGCAATCTTCCAGAAAAAGAATTCAGAATAATGATAGTGAAGATGATCCAGGACCTCAGAAAAAGAATGGAGGCAGAGATCGAGAAGATGCAAGAAATGTTTAACAAAGATCCAGAAGAATTAAAGAACAAAAAACAGACATGAACAATACAATAACTGAAATGAAAAATACACTAGAAGGAATCAATAGCAGAATAACTGAGGCAGAACAACAGATAAGTGACCTGGAAGACAGAATGGTGGAATTCACTGCTGTGGAACAGAATAAAGAAAAAAGAATGAAAAGAAATAAAGGCAGCCTACGAGACCTCTGGGGCAATATTAAACGCAACAACATTCGCATTAAAGGGGTCCGAGAAGGAGAAGAGAGAGAGAAAGGACCTGAGAAAATATTTGAAGAGATTATAGTTGAAAAGTTCCCTAAAGTGGGAAAGGAAATAGCCACCCAAGTCCAGGAAGCGCAGAGAGTCCCATGCAGGATAAACCCAAGGAGAAACACGCCGAGACACATAGTAATCAAACTGGCAAAAATTAAAGATAAAGAAAAATTATTGAAAGCAGAAAGGGAAAAATGACAAATAATATACAAGGGAACTCCCATAAGGTTAACAGCTGATTCCTCAGCAGAAACTCTACAAGCCAGAAGGGAGTGGCATGATATACTTAAAGTGATGAAAGGGAAGAACCTACAACCAAGATTACTCTAGCCGGCAAGGATCTCACTCAGATTTGATGGAGAAATCAAAAGGTTTACAGACAGGCAAAAGCTAAGAGAATTCAGCACCACCAAACCAGCTCTACAACAAATGCTAAAGGAACTTCTCTAAGTGGGAAACACAAGAGAAGAAAAGGACCTACAAAAACAAACCCAAAACAATTAAGAAAATGGTCATAGGAACATACATATCGATAATTACCTTAAACGTGAATGGATTAAATGCTCCAACCAGAAGACACAGGCTTGCTGAATGGATACAAAAACAAGACCCATATAGATGCTGTCTACAAGACACCCACTTCAGCCCTAGGGACACATACAGACTGAAAGTGAGGGGATGGAAAAAGATGTTCCATGCAAATGGAAATCAAAAGAAAGCTGGAGTAGCAATACTCATATCAGATAAAATAGACTTTAAAATAAACAATGTTACAAGAGACAAGGAAGGACACTACATAATGATCAAGGGATCAATCCAAGAAGAAGATATAGCAATTATAAATATATTTGCACCCAACATAGGAGCACCTCAATAAATAAGGCAACTGCTAACAGCTGTAAAAGAGGAAATCGACAGTAACACAATAATAGTTGGGGACTTTAACACCTCACACTATTGGACAGATCATGCAAAATGAAAATAAATAAGGAAAGAGAAGATTTAAATGACACAATAGACCAGATAGATTTAATTGATATGTATAGGACATTCCATCCAAAAACAGTAGATTACACTTTCTTCTCAAGTGCGCATGGAACATTCTCCAGGATAGATCACTTCTTGGGTCACAAACCAAGCCTCAATAAATTTAAGAAAACTGAAATCATATCAAGCACCTTTTCTGACCACAATGCTATGAGATTAGAAATGAATTACAGGGGAAAAAATGTAAAAAACACAAACACGTGGAGGCTAAACACTAAGTTACTAAATAACCAAGAGATCACTGAAGAAATCAAAGAGGACATCAAAAAATACCTAGAGACAAATGACAATGAAAACACGACAGGGCTTCCCTGGTGGCGCAGTGGTTGAGGGTCTGCCTGCCGATGCAGGGAACACGGGTTCGTGACCCAGTCTGGGAAGATCCCACGTGCTGCGGAGCGGCTGGCCCAGTGACCCACGGCCGCTGAAAATGCGAGTCCGGAGCCTGTGCTCCGCAACGGGAGAGGCCACAACAAACAGTTAAGAGGCTCGTGTACTGCACCAAAAAAAAAAGAGAAAAAGAAGAAAACAGGACAATCCAAAACCTATGGGATGCAGCAAAAGCAGTTCTAAGAGGGAATTTTATAGCTATACAAGCATACCTCAAGAAACAAGAAAAATCTCAAATAAATAATCTAACCTTACACCTAAAGGAACTAGAGAAAGAAGAACAAACGAAACCCAAAGTTAGCAGAAGGAAAGAAATCATAAAGCTCAGAGGAGAAATAAATGATATAGAAACAAAGAAAACAATAGCAAAGATCAATAAAACTAAAAGCTGGTTCTTTGAGAAGATAAACAAAATTGATAAACTATTAGCCAGACTCATCAAGAAAAAGAGGGAGAGGACTCAAATCAATAAAATTAGAAATGAAATAGAAGTTAAAACAGGCACCGCAGAAATACAGAGCATCCTAAGAGACTACTACAAGCAACTCTATGCCAGTAAAATGTACAACCTTGAAGAAATGGACAAATTCTTAGAAAGGTATAACCTTCTAAGACTGAACCAGGAAGAAGTAGAAAATATGAACAGACCAATCACAAGTAATGACATTGAAGCTGTGATTAAAAATCTTCCAACAAACAAAAGTCCAGGACCAGGTGGCTTCAGAGGTTAATTCTATCAAACATTTAGACAAGAGCTAACACCCATCCTTCTCAAACTCTTCCAAAAAATTGCAGAGCAAGGAACACTCCCAAACTCATTCTATGAGGCCACCATCACCCTGATACCAAAACCAGACAAAGGTACTACAAAAAAAGAAAATTACGGACCAATATCACTGATGAATATAGATGCAAAAACCCTCAACAAAATACTAGCAAACAGAATCCAACAACACATTAAAAGGATCATACACCATGATCAAGTGGGATTTATCCCAGGGATGCAAGGATTCTTCAATATATGCAAATCAATCAATGTGATACACCATATTAACAAATTGAAGAATAAAAACCATGTGATCATCTCAATAGATGCAGACAAATCTTATGACAAAATTCAACACCCATTTATGATAAAAACTCTCCAGAAAGTGAGCATAGAGGGAACCTACCTCAACATAATAAAGGCCATATACAACAAACCCACAGCAAACATCATTCTCAATGCTGAGAAACTGAAAGCATTTCCTCTAAGATCAGGAACAAGACAAGGATGTCCACTCTCACCGCTATTATTCAACATAGTTTTGGAAGTCCTAGCCTCGGCAATCAGAGAAGAAAAATAAATAAAAGATATACAAATTGGAAAAGAAGAAGGAAAACTGTCACTGTTTGCATATGACATGATACTATACACAGAGAATCCTAAAGGTGCCACGAGAAAAATAAAAAAAAAAAAGATGCCACCTGAAAACTACTAGAGCTAATCAATGAATTTGGTAAAGTTGCAGGATACAAAATTAATGCACAGAAGTCTCTTACATTCCTATACACTAATGATGAAAAATCTGAAAGAGAAATTAAGGAAACACTCCCATTTACCATTGCAACAAAAAGAATAAAATACCTTGGAATAAACCTACCTAGGGAGACAAAAGACCTGTTGCAGAAAACTATAAGACACTGTTGAGAGAAATTAAAGATGATACCAACCGATGGAGAGATATACCATGTTCTTGGATTGGAAGAATCAATATTGTGAAAATGACTATACTACCCAAAGCAATCTACAGATTCAATGCAATCCCTATCAAATTACCAACGGCATTTTTTATGGAACTAGAACAAAAAATCTTAAAATTTGTTTGGAGACACAAAAGACCCCAAATAGCCAAAGCAGTCTTGAGGGAAAAAAACGGAGCTGGAGGAATCAGACTCCCTGACTTCAGACTATACTACAAAGCTACAGCAATCTAGACAATATAGTACTGGCACAAAAACAGAAATATAGATCAATGGAACAAGATAGAAAGCCCAGAGATAAACCCACGCACCTATGGTCAGCTAATCTATGACAAAGGAGGCAAGGATATACAATGGAGAAAAGACAGTCTCTTCAATAAGTGGTGCTGGGAAAACTGGACAGCTACATGTAAAAGAATGAAATTAGAACACTCCCTAGCACCATACACAAAAATAAACTCAAAATGGATGAGAGACCTAAATGTAAGACCGGACACTATAAAACCGGAAAACATAGGCAGAACACTCTTTGACATAAATCACAGCAAGATCCTTTTTGATCCACCTCCTAGAGTAATGGAAATAAAAACAAAAATAAACAAATGGGACCTAATGAAACTTAAAAGCTTTTGCACAGCAAAGGAAACCATAAACAAGACGAAAGGACAACCCTCAGAATGGGAGAAAATATTTGCAAATGAATCATTGGACAAAGGATTAATCTCCAAAATATATAAACAGCTCAGGAAGCTCAATATTAAAAAAACAAACAACCCAATTCAACAATGGGCAGAAGACCTAAATAGACATTTCTCCAAAGAAGACATACAGATGGCCAAGAAGCACATGAAAAGCTGCTCAACACCACTAATTATTAGAGAAATGCAAATCAAAACTACAATGAGGTATCACCTCACACCAGTTAGAATGTGCTTCTCAGAAAATCTACAAACAAATGCTGGAGAGGGTGTGGAGAAAAGGAACCCTCTTGCACTATTGGTGGGAATGTAAATTGATACAGCCACTATGGAGAAGAGTATGGAGGTAACTTAAAGAACTAAAAATAGAATTACCATATGAGCCAGCAATCCCACTACTGGGCATATACCCAGAAAAAACCACAATTCAAAAAGACACATGCACCCCAATGTTCATTGCAGCACTATTTACAATAACCAGGTCATGGAAGCAACCTAAATGCCCATCGACAGACGAATGGATAAAGAAGTTGTGGTACATATATACAATGGAATATTACTCAGCCATAAAAAGGAACAAAGTAGGGTCATTTGTTGAGACATGGATGGATCTAGAGACTGTCATACAGAGTGAAGTAAGTCAGAAAGTGAAAAACAAATATCGTATATTAACGCATATGTGTGGAATGTAGAAAATGGTACAGATGAACCGGTTTGCAGGGCAGAAATTGAGACACAGATGTAGAGAGCAAACGTATGGACCCCAAGGGAGGAAAGCTGCAGGGGCTTGGGGGTGGGGGTGTGATGAATTGGGCAATTGGGATTGACATGTATGCACTGATGTGTATAAAACTGATGACTAATAAGAACCTGCTGTATAAAAAAAAATAGAGAAAACCTATTTATTAGGTTTATAGACATGTGTTTTTCTAACTCCAGTTGTGATTTGTTTCTTTGGGGGTTACTTAGAAGTGGTGTATTTCATAACTTCCAGTTACTTTTTTTTTGTTACTTATTTGTAGCTTAACTACAAGTCAAGAAAAACACTTTGTATAATTTTAATACTTTGAAATTTGTTAAAATTTGCCTTATAGCACTATATGGTCAGTTTAAAAAATGTTCCAAGTGTGCTTGAAAATAATTTGTAATTTAAAATTTTGGAGCATAGTGACTATATATCTGCTTGTTGAATCAAATTTGCTGCTCACGTTATTTAAGTTTTTTATATCCTTACTAATTTCTTTTTGGGCGGAGTCTGCTGGTTCTGAAAGAGGTATCCTCTATCAGTGAATGACAGCAGTATGTTAAATCCCCTATTATATAGTGAATTTGTCTGTCTTTTCCTTGTAGCTCTGTTGCTCTATATAATTTGAAGTTAAGTGCATACAAATTTAAAACTTCCTGGTAAATTGGTCTTGTTGTTATGAAGTGCCCTTGTTTATTTCTAGTAACGCTTTTGCTTTCAAGTCTACTGTATCTGTTATTATATCATTTCCTTTTGGTTTATATTTGCACAATATATCTTTTCCAATTCTTTTACTTTCAACCTTTTTGTATCATTATGTTTTGTTTTTTTAATAAATTTTTTAAAACTAAAATAAAAAATTATTAGGTAAGATTCACCGATTGTAACATGTACCGCTCAGATGAATGATGTTGATAATGCGGGGGGCAATGGGTATACGGAAAATCTTTGTACGTTACTCTCAATTTTGTTGTGAATCTTAAACTGCTCCAAAATAAAATAAAATCTTTGAAAAAATTGTTAGATACACAGAAATCACATTCACCTATTCTGATATACCAGTGTTACACTGATATATTGCTGGAGAAACCTTTTAATTATTAACCCTAATTTATTTTTATATATACCACTGTGGCAAACAACCAATATTGTGATGAACTATAATGTCCTTATGTTTGTGTTTTTGATAGGCATTGATTTTGAATTAATAGAACCTCAAAAGTGGAGCCTCTAACATTTTAAAATAAATGTTTTTGTTCAATATATTAAGTTTATGAATATAGTACACTGAAGAACAAAAAAGGAGAAATCAGTGACTTTACAGGAACATATGAAAGAAAACCTTTCCCTGTTTTTTGTCTCTTTCTGACATTCCTATTTGGTAGATTAGTAGATACGAAATAAGGCTTGATAGAGTTATAAGTATTTCATTACACATAGGGGACACTAATGGCTACCTTATAGACATCTAGATAGTGAAAGTTGTTTTTAAATTGTAAAGTGCTATCTACTTTCATTCATCTAGATAAGGAAGTATAACTAATAACAGTATGTATATCAAAACCCTTGATGAAATTACAAAACGCTACACAATGTAAGGCATTATTACTAGGCCCGTGGAGCTTGCTCCTGCTTTGTAGTTCATGGTTTTTCAAAGGAAATACAGAAATAGGACTTTTTGCAGCAAATAAGTTAGACTACTTGGTAAATGAACATCGAGATGCCACCAGCATGTATCTCGCTGCCTTGTAACTCCTGTGTTTTACATACATGCTAGTCCCTGTCACTAGATTGTGAGCTCTGTGAGGAGGGTGACAGCACCTTGCTCCTTATTAGGTATATGGTACCTGGAGTTACTCTATAAATGTCGGCTAAGTAAGTGTGGTTAAAGAAAAATTTTATATTCGACACTTGTTAAAAATGGCAAGACAGATTTTATTCAGTACTTCTGCAATACGGGAGAGAGACTTCAGTGTAAACTGAGCCACGGAAACAAAAGGCAGGAAGCCTATGAAATCCTGGGGTGTGCTAACAGAAAGGCACTAAAGGTCTTTAAGGGGAGTTGGTCCAGATGGTTAGGTCATCTGGGTTAGTTCATTGGCCCTTATCTGGAGGAGAAACGAACCTCTCCTATCTTTAACATGCGAAGTAGTTTTGCACCTTGGAGCAAGGTGCCCACTGAAGTTAGGCTCCTGTCCTCCCACAGGAACTGGGAGACAGGAGTGCTCTCTCCCTGGGTGTTTGCATTTCAGAGAGGTAGCTCCCAGCTCACTGGGGACATGTTTCTGGGTGGCAGAAGATTTACATCTCAAAGGGGCAGGAAAAGTTGCTAATTGCAAGCTTTTTAAAGCTCTTAAGAAAAGGGAGGTCAGGGGTCCGTAGTCAGGTGTTGGCTGGAACAAACAGTGAATTAATTCTTTTGGCAGTTTTGAGCTTTCTAAGGCAGGCATTTTAGGGAGCTGGGGTCGTCATTCTAGGAATATGGCCTTGAGCTGATAGAAACTATGCTAGTGTTTGCTTCAGTCTCTTAGTGTACTTAAGGGTGGATGAAATCCATTTGTGCTGAAAGTTGTAGGTCTCATAGGCCAAGGTGAGGCCCAGTTGAGTAGAGGTCACAGAGGAGCCTGATGCACGTTTGGTCAAGGAGAGAGTCTTTGTCAATAACGCAGGGCAAGACAAGGGTATTTTTTGAATGGAAATCCAGGATGAAACCAGAAGTGGCATAGAGATCAGGGATGTTTAGAATAATTTTTATTTTTATTTATTTATTTTGTGGTACGCGGGCCTCTCACTGCTGTGGCCTCTCCCGTTGCGGAGCACAGGCTCCGGACGCGCAGGCTCAGTGACCATGGCTCACGGGCCCAGCCGCTCCGCGGCACGTGGGATCTTCCCGGACCGGGGCGCGAACCTGCGTGCCCTGCATCGGCAGGCGGACTCTCAACCACTGCGCCACTAGGGAAGCCCTGTTTAGAATAATTTAATGTCCAGTAATTGCTGGGGGGAGAGGGGACTAATGTTTGTTTACTTGGGCATGTTACATCTGTTACTTTTACTTAATCTTTCTAATAACCCTGTGAGGTCAGTACTATCTTCATATTAAATCAAGAGTCAGAGATTCAGACATTTTAAATAACAAAATCAGGGTCATAGAGTTAATGACTGGTGGAGTTGGGATTCAAATCCAGATTTTTTTAGCTTCAAGTACCAATATATGATCCATGCATGATCATCAGGATGTATTTTAACATTGTTATACAGCAATTTGCTTTTCTTAGAAGTAGTTTACATTAGTAACAGTTAATATTGATAAGCTGCTTACTAAGTGTCAGATCCTAAGAGGTAAATTCAGTAAGATCTAATAAACTTTGCTTTCTTTTTGCTTTAATCCAGCATGTTTTTTATTTTTTATTTTTTTAGGATTTTTTTGATGTGGACCATTTTTAAAGTCTTTATTGAATTTGTTACAACATTGCTTCCACTTCATGTCTTGGTCCCTTGGTGGCGACATGCAGGATCCAAGCTCCCCAACCAGGGATCAGATCCGCACTCCCTGTACTGGAAGGCCAAGTCCCAACCACTGGACCGCCAGGGAACCCTGTAAGGTCTAATAAACTTTGAATAGTGAGAAAGTAAGAGTGTTACTAGTAATTTGCTTTGTGCAGATGTAGATGCTCTCAGCTGTCATTTGAATGACTGCTGACACCCCCGTACATATGGAAAGGCCACTCCTAATCCTAGATCCTTGTAATGTTGGAACAGGAAGGTCTTTAGCCATCAAGTCCAGAATCTTAATTTCTCAGGAGAAACAGCCATGACCCAGAAAGGTTAAGTGATTTCCCTGAGTGATTTACTCAAGATCCCAGAGCCTAGTCATTAGGGAACGCTGGGATTGGTTTAACCAAAAATTATTCCGGCCCAATTTGGGGATTTACCTAAGATGTCCTTATCACAGAATATTTACTATATGTCAAACTGCCACAGTGTTGCCACTGCATTGTTTTGGCAAATAACCTTAAAAGGTGAAGTTGCCCGTGGGTGGAGATGGCAGTGACTCAGCAGTGTCCCTGTAGCCCCGTCAGTGATTTAGCAGAGCTCTCTGTGTCAGACACTTCTGCCTGAATCTGCTAAATCTCTTTTGAGTGATCCTCCCCTTCTGTGCCCCCGCCCCCAGCCCCAAGACTATAGTTTGGGCAGAAATAAAGTAACAGCAACTTGACAACAATAAGAAAGCAACCAACGCAGATCTAAAAACAAAAACAAACCTTAGGGCTTCCCTGGTGGTGCAGTGGTTGAGAGTCCGCCTGCCGATGCAGGGGACACGGGTTCGTGCCCCGGTCCAGGAAGATCCCACATGCCGTGGAGCAGCTGGGCCCGTGAGCCATGGCCACTGAGCCTGCGCGTCCGGAGCCTGTGCTCCACAACGGGAGAGGCCGCAGCAGTGAGAGGCCCGCGTACCGCAAAAAAAAAAAAAAAAAACCTTAAAAAATGTTTTTGCCTAAATGTGACTGTTAGAGTGTTTTAAAAATTTCAAAGATCGAAATACACCATTGCTCTTAACTTATGTCAAAACCTATTCATTTATGTTGTTTTAGGTGTTAAACAGTAAGCTGGTTTACCCCCTTGTTGTTTTCCCTCTGTATTCCTGTGCCTAAATTTCATCTTTGCCTCTGCATTTTTTTTCAGTACTAAAATAACCCATTTAAAAAAACTGCAGTAAGAGCACTTAAGATGAGATCTACCCTCTTAATGATTTTCTGAGTGTACGATACATTGCTGTTGACCATAGATTCAATGTTGTTCAGCAGATCTCTGAAACTTACTCATTTTGCTTAGCTGAAACTTTTTGCCGATTGATTAGTAATTCATTTCCCCCTCCCCTCAAACCCTGGCAATCTCCATTCCACTCTTTGGTTCTGTGAATTTGACTACTTTGGATACTTCATGTAAGTATGGAGGGAGGCGCCAAAAAGTTCATTCGGGTTTTCCATAAGATGTGACAGAGAAACCCAAATGAACTTTTTGGCCAACCCAGTAGGATCATGCAGTGTTAGTCTTTATGTGACTGGCTTATTTCACTTAACATAATGTCTTCGAGGTTCATCCACGTTGCTGAAAATGGCAGGATTTCCTTCTTTTTTATGGCTAAAGAGTATTCCATTGTATGTATACCACACTTTTTTTCATCCATTTATCCATCTATGGACATGTAGGTTGTTTCTACATATCGGCTGTTGTGAATAGTGCTGCAGTGAACATGGAGTGCTAATGTGTCTTTGAGATCTTGAGTTCAGTTCTTTTGGATAAATACCCAGAAGTGGGATTGCTGGATCATACAGTGTTTCCTCCATTATGTTTTCCATAGTGGCTGCACCATTTTGCATTTCCACCAAGTGTCCAGGGGTTCCAGTTTCTCCACATCCTTGCCAACACTTGATATTTTCTGATTTTTTTGATGGTAGCCATCCTGACAGGTATGAAGTGATGTCTCATTGTGATTTTGATTTGCACGTCCCTGATGATTAGTGACATTGAACAGTTTTTTTTTTTTTTTTTTTTTTTTTTTTTTTTTTTTTTTTTTTTTTTTTTTTTTTTTTTTAACCTTTTAGCTGTTTGTATGTCTTCTTTGGAGAAATGTCTCTTCAAGTCCTTAGCCTATCTTTAAATCATATTATTCGTTTTTTGCTGTTGAGTTGAAGGAGTTCCTGATATGTTTTGGCTATTAACCCCTTATCAGATATATGGTTTGCCAATATTTTCTCCCATTATGTAGGTTGCCCTTTCACTCTGTGGATTGCTTCCTTTGCTGTGCAGAAGCTTTTTAGCTTGATGTAGTCTCACTTTCCCCCCCTGCCTTCTGGACATCGTTTTCATCCCGGTTATCCCTTTGGATCCCTGGGTGTGGAAACATCGCATGGCTCTTCATTCTGTTGGGTCACACGGGGGTATAGGTGGAGTTACTAGCGAAGCTTTAGAACAGAGGGGTTAGCGCTGCGGTGGACATGAGTGAGTGGGGAGTTGTTAACGACCAAGGAGCATGAATAAGAAGGAGAGCAGGGGGCAAGGATGGGAGTTGGGGGCTGTCAGATTAAGTCACCACAGAAGTGAAGGGCCTGTGGGGAATCAAGTGGAGGCAGAGAACCGTGTTTCATTTCCATGGAGTCATGGATTAGGCGATGGGAAACCTGGGCTATAAGATGGGGTCAGTCAGGGCCACTTAGAGAAAGGAAATCTACTCCTTAAGAGAGAAAAGTAGAAAATCAGGGTATGTTAACTATACTATAAAAGAATATTAAGGTATGGAAACAAGGAAGGCAGGAGGTGTAGCTCCCCCTTTCCTGGATCCCCTCAGCATCCTTTGACTCTTCCTCTCGCAGCGTTTATCATCAGGTGCTGTCGAGTTACTTGGGCTCCACCTCGAATTGTGCATTCCTTGAGGGTTAGATCATCAGCAGCACCAAGCACGAGGTCCAATAAATATTTGGTTCATGAACAGATACACATGATGGATGGGCAGCAGGAGAAACTCAACATCCCTGAACACAAACGTTGGAAAGTAGAGACAGAAAGCTTTGCTAATGGTTTTTATTTCTGTCTTTTCATTATGGAAGAACTTTAAGCATATGCAAAAGTAGAGAAAATGGTAGAATGAATCCCTTTTTACTAATCATGAAGCCTTAACAATGGTCAGCATATGGCCAATCTAGCTTCCTTTATCTGCCCGCTCCCCATTGGATTATTTTAAACAAAGCCCAGATGTTGTATTATTTCATCTGTGAAAACGCCAGGGTGTGTATTTAAAACAATAAAGAGACTTGCCTTTTTAAAAAATATAACCACAATGCTATTAGCACACCAGAAAACAGCATTCTTTGCTGCCATCAAATATTTGATCAGTGTTCAAATTTCCCTGATTGTCTTGTAAGTTTTTTCCCAGTTGGTGTGTTAGAGTCGGAATCCAAATAAGGACTACACATGCATGTAGCTGATAAATGTCTTAGGACACTGTTAATCTATAGGTTCACCCTTTTTTCCCCCCTTGCAATTTATTGAAAAAAAAAAACAAACAAACAGCTCCTTTGCCTGTAGAGTTTCCCACAGTGTGGACTTTTGCTAATTATCCCCCCTGGTGTAGCTTAATTTTTCTGTCCCCTATATTTCCTGTAAACTGGTAATTAGAACCAAAGCTTTGACAGATTTTCCATTTTTTGGTAAGATTTCAGGAAGGGATGGTATATACTTTCTACTGTAAGACATCAGGGGGCACATACTACCTGGTTCCCCTGTCTGTGAGGTTAAGTTGGACCTGTGAACAGGTGTTGTCAGCCTGATCCATCCATCATAAACTTCCCCATCTGCTTTGTGCCTAGTGGTTTTAGCAACCATTGATAATTATTGTCTAGATCAGGGGCTGGCAAACATTTTCTGTAAAGGGCTGGATAGTGAATATTTTGGGCTTTGAGAGCCATATGGTCTCTGTCATTGCAGACAGCAGCCTGATGCAATATGTAAATGAGTGGGTATAACTGTGTTCCTATAAAACTTTATTTACCAGATTAGATCTGGCCTGCTGGCCCTTATTTGCCAACTCCTGACCTATATCAGTTATGTCATTAGGGGTTGCAAAATAATATTATGATTCTGTCATTCTTTCTTTGTTTATGAAATGCTTCTATAAAGAAGAATTTTGCCCCGTCAATTATTTGGTTACCCTAAGGAACTGTTTGCAAAGGAAAGGCAGGGTAAATGCTTGAGTCTTAACCTTTATTTATTATACATCTTCAGAATAAAGTGTTGGGTTCCTAACATCTTCCAAAGGTGATCATTTTGTTTTTTTAAATATCATCATGAGATTATTGATTTTTTTTAAAAAAATTTTTTATGTGTTTATTTTATTTTATTTTTGGCTGTGTTGTGTCTTTGTTGCTGTGCATGTGTGGGCTTTCTCTAACTGTGGCGAGCGGGGGCTACTCTTCATTGCGGTGCGCTGGCTTCAGTAGTTGCAGCACACGGGCTCAGCGGTTGTGGCGCATGGGCTCAGTTGCCCCAAAGCATGTGGGATCTTCCCGGACCAGGGATTGAACCCATGTTCCCTGCATTGGCAGGCAAATTCTTAACCACTTCGCCACCAGGGAAGTCCTGAAATTACTGATTTTTTTACATATTTGATGTTTCAGTCCTGCTAGACTTAGGCCCTGTAGATGCACAGGAGAGCCTAGTGGCTAGTGTCTTAATAGTTACACTGCAGCCATGTGGCACTTCCTAGGCATTTTTAGCTGTCCGGCAGAATGTCTTTGATGTACACTGGTTATACAATAAATCAGTGGTCTCCGTCTGCAGCTGTAGAATCCATGCTGCTCTAGTTTTCAGTTTTATTAGGTAAGAAAAACAATGTTTTCAAATTCAGCAATTAGATTCCTTCTCGAAGTTTTACATGGTTTTTAATCTATGTTAAAACGCTTGTTTTAAATCATGACTAGGTCACTGCTATTAAAAGCAAAATTGACATTTAAATGTTCATAATGGAGTATTATTTAGTTAGCCTACAATCTGAAATTTGATTTAATACCCTTTGGTTTTTCCTTAGTGCCTAGTGGAAAAAAAATGGACAGTTTTAAAGACCTCAAATTTAGCATTGTTGTACATATGGAAATGCTCTCTCCTGATTTCTCGTCCATATTTCACTTAACTCAGTGGGCTATTCTGACACTCCTCCTCACTTCCTTTCTCCGTTGTTTTAGCTGTTGAGATTCGCTATCTGCATTTTCTCTCTGCTGTGGCCAAACGTGCACCCTAAACCCATGGTGGTGTGTCTTCCCCCTTAGATGGTGGTGGTTTTGTGAAGTCTCCTTTATGTGTTTGTGTCACTGACCTGCTGCTGCTTTTGACACCTACTTGTCACCCTCTCTTTCCTTGGATTTAGGGATGACCTTTATTTTTTCTTCTCAACCTCTTCTTGCTTTCTTTTCTCTCTTCTCTTTTCCCAACCCATTAGCAATGTTCCCGAGTCTCGTTTTATCTCTCCTCAGCATTTCTCTCTTTCTTTCACTCCAAGCCTCTCTACCTTGCTTGGGAAGCTCATAGTTTGCCAGTCTTGATTTCATGATTTCAGTTATTCCCCATATGCACATGATTCTAGAACTCTGTCTCCACTGCTGAGCTCTGATGTTTCTGTTTCTATATTTATTGTCAAGGATGAGATGTTTAAACTTTGATTTTTTTTTTTTAACAACTGAAAATAAAATCCAAGAGAAGAGAGTACATCTTGTTCCTGAGGTACCTCTTAAAGGTAGTCCCCCCCTCCCCCCGCCAAAAAAATAAATAATAAAATAAAAGGTAGTCCCATCCCTCATGGAGCTCCCAGTGGCTGCTTGATCAGTGAAACGATTTTGAAGATGGGTTTAAGACCTTCTGAAAGTTGCCTCCCGTACCTCTCTGTTTCCATCTTCTGCTGCCCCCTGTCTCTGCTCTGGCCCGGTATCTGCTGGCTGTCCTTGCTTTAGATTACTCTATGACATTTCTCCATTTAATATAACTTGTCACACTACAAGTTTCCCTCCTTTCCAGGAAGATTTTCCAGACGAATTCTGACCATCTTCAGGGATACCAGCAGCTGAGTCCTTTTTCTCTCGACCATAAAATTAGGAGGAACTTTTTTCATGACTTAAAAACTTCCCCAAACCTATTATTTTTCTGGGCCGATAAGAAGGGAAGCAGTGTTTGCCTTTGAGAATGTGAGTGGTATGTCTGACAGGCAACAAAATCACTTAACCTTAATGTGTAATAAATGTAAAACTATCTTTCCTAACAGTGTGCTTCTTTTCTTTTACAAATATCATTTGTTTTTTTCAGGAGGAAGGAAATGTTTATTTTATCTCAAAAAAAAATCACAGTTCTTTGCTTTATTCTAATCTTCACAGTTGAGTGTATATGTGGATCAGTAAAGCCATTTTATGTAGCTGTGTGGCAGAGTGACACATTCCTTAAGATTGAGGCTGAAAGGCCTTTTGAGAAAACTCATTCAGGGCGAATAAATTCAATAACATTTAATGTAATATTTCTTTTTCTCCTCGCCAAGCTTGGATTAAGGCATCTAGTAAACGTGATAGAATTTAGAAAGTGATTTTTTTTTTCCTTTAAAAATCTTTTTGCCCATTATTAATTGAAGTATTTGCATTAATTGGTTTGGTCACATTTTACTGAGCCAGAGCACAGTTGGACTTTGGTAAATATAAATGTACTCCACTTCAGGACATGTAGCCATTTTTATTAATGATGGAAAAGAGATGATATATTCTTTATAATTATGAGAAGTGAGCAAAACACTTTTGGGAGAGATGAAAAATATTTTTGTGACTTTGTTTTTACTTTAGAATAATATTATAACAAGAACATCTTTCTAGCTTTTACTGCATTTATAATTTTGAGAAAGCTGTGAGTTTTGAGAATACTAGTGATGACTTTTGCTTAGTATATAAGGAAACATCTAGGGAAAATTTAAAAGCTTTAAGGATAAAGTATGCCTCCTTAGATTAATGTCTGGACATTTACAGACAAACAGTCCCATAGAAGTTGTATTCTATGACTTTTATTAAAGGTTATATAGGAGCCTAAACCTGAAGTTGACAGTGGATAAATATTTATGAAAACTGGGGATTTTCAATGCTGAAGATAAAATAATTCATTCATTTGTTTAACACATATTGAGGGCTTTCTAGATACTATGATTTATGAATCTTTTTACATACTTTTAAAAAATTTTATTTTATTGAAGTCTAGTTGATTTACAGTGTTGTGTTAATTTCTGCTGTACAGCCAAGTGATTCGGTTATACACGTATATACATTCTTTTTCATATTGTTTTCCATTATAGTTTATTACAGAATATTGAATATTGTTCCCTGTGCTGTGTAGTAGGACCTTGTTGCTTATCCATTCTATAAATAATAGTTTGTGTGTGCTAACCCCAAACTCCCATTCCATCCCTCCCCCCCGACCCCTTGGCAACCACAAGTCTGTTCTCTATGTCTGTGAGTCTGTTTTGGTTTTGTAGATGAGTTCATTTGTGTCTTATTTTAGATTCCACATGTAAGTGCTATCACATGGTATTTGTCTTTCCTTTCTGACTTACTTGACTAAGTATGATAATCTCTAAGTCTTTCCATGTTACTGCAAATGGCAATATTTCATTCTGTTTCTTTTTTACATACTTTTATAGTTAGAGATTTCTTGGGGAGTTCAGATAGTCATATTCAATATTTCTTTACAGAAATGGTGGGGTGTTAGATTTATAATTTAAAAATCTGGATTAAAAATGTATAGTATTCAAGAATATTTACCAAGACAACGTGCTGACTTCACCACACTTAGAAGGGTGTGTTGTACCATCATCACACATTTGGTAGAGATAGGAGGAGTCTTGGAGACAACGCAGTCTATTTATTTACATGGCAAGTATTTAATGAGTGTTGACTCTGTGCTGGCTTCTGATGGGCGCTTGTGCTACAGTGGTAAACAGTGGATCGATGGCTCTTGTATTCCTAGAGTTGACGTTTTAGTTGTGGACATCAAGAGTAGACAAACGAATTTTTAGTCAAATTGGGCTTGTAGAGGTCTGTCGAAGAAAGTAAACGGGGTGCTGGAATAGAAAATAAAGGGTAAGGAATTAAAAACATAAGGTACAGGTTTTCCTTGCTATCCGAATGTAGAGTGTTCCTATAAAACCTTTCGTTAAGCCACAACGGTGTAAAGTGAAGAAGCAATGACCTTAGGACACATCTTGCTAACAGCTGCACAAAATAAATTGAGGAAAAGTACAGATGCTCACAGACACAGTTCAAAGCTATGGCGGCTGGATGCTGAGTGCGGTCCCTAGGAAGGAGCTTGGTGGGGCCCCTCTTGCTGCTGGGGTGCGCGCTGCCTCTGTGACGGTTGCTGCAAAACCAACACTGAACACTGTTTTCACTTGTCGCCTTTTATCATAAAATTGAAAATCTTCCAGAGATTTCTTTCGATTAGCAAAAACAGGTATTAATGTAGGTCTTGTAAAAGGGAAGTGACATAAAGTGAACTTTCGAAAAGCGGGGGATACCTGTAACTAGGGAGGCCCTCTTTGAGGACTTTCTGTTGAAGTTGAGATCCATAAAAAGGAATGAGCTTGGCAAGGACATTTCATATCAGCCTAAAGCAGGAAAGAGTTTGGACTGTTCCTGGAACTTAACAAAGGTGGATGTGACAGGAAGGCAATATGGGCCCTGACTCAAGACGAGACTGGAGGGAAGGCAAGGGCCAGATTGTACAGTGAGCACCTTGCTGTATGGAGTCTGGATTCTACTGTCTGCGTAACAGAAAACTGTTGAACAGTGGTGACTGTTTTGCTTAGTATATTAGGAAACATTTAGAGAAAATGTAGAAGCCTTAATGACAAAGTATACCTCCTCAGCGTGATGTCTATATAAATATAATCTAATTTACATTTTTAGAAGCTCACATTTGGCTGCTGCAAAGAAAATAGTTTGGACTAGGGCAAGATAGAAGCAGGAAGATCAGTTAGGAGGCAGTATCGTAATGGATAAGATCAAATGTTGGGTGAAGTTGGAAGCTTGGAGACACACTTTGGTAGAATTGACTCATGCCGCCAATGGACTGGATGTGAGGAGGGAGATGCAGTGTGCAGTCAAACCTGACTCCTAGACTGGCCTGAAAAACGGAGAATCGGTGGTGCCATTTATTATGATGGGGAAACTGTGTTGGGTGTGGTTAGAAGTGACGATGCAAACTTGTCTTAGATTTAACTTACATGTGAAATGTTGGTAAGAATATAAGGGGAGGGGTCCAGTAGGTGGTCTGGAACTCAGAGGAAAGGTATGAGCTGCAGACACAGAATCGGGGGAAGCTGTCAGGTGGTATTCAAAGCTGTGGGAGCAGATGAGATGATCTGGGGGGAAAGATTGCAAATGAGAAGAACAATGGCTCAAGACCAAGTTCTTGGGGGTTTGGTAGAGAGGAGCTGTAGAGAACACCGAGCAAGAGTGGTCAGGAAGACAGCTGGGAAAGCGTGGCATCCTGGCACGGATGACAAGAGAGGGTCTCAGGAGGAAGGGCTTGGGCGATATACCAGTAGGTATATCACCTCTGTCTTCCAAAAGAAAGGCAGTTATATTGGTTTGGAAGAAGAGGAAACATTTGAGTATGTGTGCCTGTGTGTGTGTGATTAGTTTCATTTAGTGAAACAAGCATTAAAATAATTAACTTCTACCTAAGTTTGAAATTGTAGCTTTTGTGCCAAACACCTATGTTAGTTTCTTTGATCATTTGATTCTTTCTTGATATGATTAGAGAGTTTTATTAAATTTTGGCCAAGGGAAATTGTGGGGAGAGGAATTAATAGCAAAGAGATTTGTCTAATGGGAAAGGGCTCAGTCACTTTTAATAATGTAATTTGCAACCTATATTCCTATTAACCCTTGATCTTCTTATGTTATACCTTTGCCTCTTCCAAGTAAAGAGTAAGGTACCAAGCAAGCAACCTAAACTTATAAGACTTATACGTTATCTGTTCATGCCCCATATAGATAGAATAAAGAAGAAAAAAAACTAATGAAGTTTCCTTTTCATCTTATCAGGTAGTGGAGGTTATTAGGATCCTGTACACTTGGTAGATTACGTTTTACTTGCTGTATGTTCTATCTATAGGTAGAAAACCTGGGTACCTTTTGATACTGTGTTTGGTGCATATCTTATATTTACTGCCAGTTTGGAATGCTGAAGTACCTAATGTCAATGGATACATTATTTCTAAATTTCTAATAGCATCCCTATAGTGCTAATTTATGTAAAATATTTCTACCCGTATGATTTCATTGAGTCCTTACAACAACCCGTGAGGCAGATGTTCTCTCCTAGTCCAAGATCATATATAACATGTCAGTACTGGTGTCAGGCCCCCACATCTAGGTCTCCTGATTCCATTTCAGGCTGCCTGCAAGCTGTGGCCATGCTTCTGGCTGCACAGGTCCTGAGGCTGCAGGCATGGCTATACGTAGTGTGAGGAGTACCTGCCTTTTCTCCCTCATTGCTGGACATTCACTGGCTTAAAAGCGCTGGCAAATGATGCACTGTAAATCCCTTCTCCATCTGTTTAAACAGCGGCCTCTCATCCAGAATTACAGCCTGGAGCTCTCGGTCATTAACTTGGCTGTATTCTAATAAATAGATTATGGTTCCCCATCAAATTAAATTGCTTGGTCTTGGAGGAGGGGTAAGGTAAGAGTTTCAATCTCTGAGGGAAGTTTTCTGGAGGTGCTCAGAATGCTGCCAAGCAGCCATTAAGGGTTATTGGTGTTGGAGGTCAAATTCATTTAGAGTCAGCTGTTGATCCTTCAAGAATGAGCGCTCGGCACCTGCTGAGCCTCTTCTTCCAGGGTTTTCTAAGTTAGAGCCTTTTATTGTAACAAGAAGGATTCTTCTTAATGTAAAGGCATAGCAAACCCCCCAAATCTGAGCCTATCACGCTTTACAAAAGCTTAAATATTGTTAATGTTCCCTAAGGGAGAACTATAATAATTGGGACTGAGACCAGCTTATTATTGACGATCTGTAATCATTAACAGTAATGTGAGTCTTTTAAACTCTTAACTGGAAGCCAACTTAACAAATCTCTAGATGGAAAAACTGGACTTTCTTGAAGGTAGATGCCACATGTGTGGTTTAATCTTAATTTGAGACTCAAGTGCCATAAACACTAAGATTTGGAGTGTAGGGTTTTGTGAATGAGAGATTTGGCATGAGCGAGATAGCAAGTGTGTGTCATTTATCAGTAGCTGAGCTTAAAACCAATGTCCTGCGCCGGTTATTCACAAAGAAGGATGGTGCTAGAAGTGTCAGAATCTCTCGTATGTTGCGGGTAGGGGAGAGCTATTAGTCAAAGAATTTAGGATGTCATAAAAAACTGATGGGGCTTCCCTGGTGGCGCAGTGGTTGAGAGTCTGCCTGCCGATGCAGGGGACGCGGGTTCGTGCCCCGGTCCGGGAAGATCCCACAGGCCGTGGAGCGGCTGGGCCCGTGAGCCATGGCCACTGAGCCTGCGCGTCCGGAGCGTGTGCTCCGCGGCGGGAGAGGCCACGACAGTGAGAGGCCCGCGTACCGCCAAAAAAAAA
>RJWK010037075.1:0-21438 GCA_004363435.1 Platanista minor | reverse complement strand
GGCTGCTGGGAGAGATTTCCCTTTCTCTTCTTTGTTTGCACAGCTCCCGGGGCTCAGCTTTGGATCTGGCCGCGCCTCTGCGTGTAGGTTGCCGGAGGGCGTCTGTTCTTCGCTCAGACAGGGCGGGGTTAAAGGGGAGGGAGAGGCTTGGAGCGCGGGGTGAGCCTGTGGCGGCAGAGGCCACCGGGGCGTTGCACCAGCCTGAGGCGCGCTGTACGTTCTCCCGGGGAAGCCGTCCCTGGATCCCGGGACCCTGGCGTTGGCGGGCTGCACAGTGTCCGGGAGGGAGGTGTGGAGAGTGACCTGTGCTCGCTCACAGGCTTCCTGGTGGCGGCAGCAGCAGCCTTAGCGTCTCAGGCCCGTCTCTGGGGTCCGCGCTGGTAGCCGCGGCTCGCGCCCGTCTCTGGAGCTCCTTTAAGTAGCGCTCCCAATCCCCTCTCCTCGCGCACCAGGAAACATAGAAGGAAGAAAAAGTCTCTTGCCTCTTCGGCAGGTCCAGACTTTTCCCAGACTCCCTCCAGGCCAGCCGTGGTGCACTAGCCCCCTGCAGGCTGTGTTCACGCCGCCAACCCCAGTCCTCTCCCTGCGCTCCGACCGAAGCCCGAGCCTCAGCTCCCAGCCCCGCCCGCCCCGTCGGGGGAGCAGACGAGCCTCTCGGGCTGGTGAGTTCCGGTCGGCGCCGATCTTCCGTGCGGGAATCTCTCCGCTTTGCCCTCCGCGCCCCTACTATTGCTGCGCTCTCCTCCGCGGCTCCGAAGCTTCCCCCTCCGCCACCCGCAGTCTCCGCCCGCGAAGGGGCTTCTCAGTGTGTGGAAACCTTTCCTGCTTCACAGCTCCCTCCCACTGGTGCCGGTCCCGTCCCTATCCTTCTGTCTCAGTTTTTTCTTTCTTCGTTTGCCCTACCCAGGTACGTGGGGAGTTTCTTGCCTTTTGGGAGGTCTGAGGTCTTCTGCCAGCGTTCAGTAGGTTTTCTGCAGGAGTTGTTCCACGTGTAGATGTATTTCTGGTGTATCTGTGGAAAGGAAGGTAATCTCCGCGTCTTACACTTCCGCCATCTTCTCTCTAATCCCTCACCATTTTTTAATTAAAAATTTCAAACATACAGAAAAGTTGCAAGAACTTTATACTGTGAACACCCATCACCTAGACTGCACAATGGGGACTTCCCTGGGAGTGCAGTGGTTAAGAATCTGCCTGCCAGTGCAGTGATACAGGTTCAGTCTTTGGTCTGAGAAGATCCCACATGCCGCGGAGCAACTAAGCCCATGAGTCACAATTTCTGAGCCTGTGCTCTAGAGCCCACGAGCTGCAACTATTGAGCCCACGTGCCACAACTACTGAGCCTGCATGCTGGAACTACTAAAGCCCATGTGCCTATAGCCCGTGTTCCACAACAAGAGAAGCCACCGCAATGAGAAGCCCGTGCACCGCAATGAAGAGTAGTCCCCCCTCGCCGCAGCTAGAGGAAGCCCGCATTCAGCAATGAAGACCCAATGCAGAAAGAAAAAAAAAAAAAGTTAGACTGCACAATGAACATTTGGCTGTACACTTGCTTTACCACATATCTCTCATTTCTCCATCCATCAGTCCATCTTACTTTTTAGTGCATTTCAAAGTAAATTGCCCTATCCCTTCTCCCTAAACACTTGAGCATGCATATCATTAACTAGACTTTAGTGTTTATTATGTGTTTTTCCCTCTTGAGATAAAATTTACCCCTGATGAAATGCACAGAGCTTAAGTATATTTTTCCATGAGTTTTGACAAATAAATACACCTGTGTAACCCAAACCCTTAGCAACACATAGAGCAGTATATCACATCAAAAAGTTTCTCATGCCTCTTCCTATTAAACCCCACCCCTGTCATTCCCCCACCCTCCCTGGCAGGCAATTACTATTCTGATTTTTTCCACTACTGATTAGTTTTGTCTGTTCTAGAGCTTCACATAAGTGGAATCATAGAGTACACATTCTTTGGGGTCTAGTTTCCTTTGCTCTGTATAATACCTGCAAGATTCATCCTTGTTCATGTGAATATCAGCATCCCATTGAATGTCTCTATCATAGTTTGTTTACTCCTTCTCCTATTAATGGACATCTGGTCTGTTTGCAGCTTTTGAATATTATATATAAATCTGCTATGGACATTCTTATGCAAGTCTTTTTATGGACATGTTTTCATTTCTCTGGGGTAAACAGGAATAGAATCCCCAGCATTATTTTAAATGGTTTAGTTTAGCACTAGGTGGTGAAATCACTATAGCTCAGCACATCCCATATCTCTACCCTTCCGTCCATCTGATTTTCTCTCCTTTTCTCAACTTTCTTCTTCCTATTCTCCTGATTACCTTCTCCTACCTCTTGTCTCTCTCCTCTCGTTCTCTCACCTCTTGTCTCTCCTGATAGGGTAGAGTATTTCATTACCATTTCCTCATTGTCCTAAAAATTCTTCCAGAGGGAGGCAGCATAATGTTGATGAAAAAGCCCTGATTCTTGGGCTACATTCAAGATACGCCCCTGCCACTACTTAGCACAGCAAGTCACTACCTTTCTGGGCTCCAGGCTCATCAATCCTTTATTCAAGGGGCTGGAAGAGGTGACTCTGAAGTCGCATTTCCCGATCTACTGTTCTGTGAATCCATGACCGCTTTTTCTAAGCCACTAATAGGGCAGAGAGCCAAGAGAAGAGGGGAGAAGATGAGGAGGTTAGGGTAGAGATGGAGAAGGAAAAATAGAAAAATAAACTTCTTTCCTGCTTCTTGGCCAGGAAAACAGTGACGCGTTCTCTGGGACCAGGACAGTCCCATCCCGTAGTTAGGTTTCTTTCCTTACTCATGGTTTTGGGGTTAGGCACCCCACGTGGCTTAGCTTTTTCCTCTCCTGCTGGATGCCCCCATCTTCTCTGTTCCCCCATTAATATATATACGTTCTGTGCGCCAGAGAAGCTCACTGTACCTTTTGAGATGGCACTGTATGCTAAGTTATGCCAATGAACCAGTGAAGAAACTAAAAGACGTCCTTTCTTGCCCAGGTAAAATTTGCAATTTAACACAGGCGTTGTGGATGTGATGCGCTCATTTTCATCATGTAATCCAGAGTGAGGAGATGCAGGTCCAAGAACTGAAGCGACACCATGTCAGCCTCTATGGGGAGTTCCTCTTGAGCACATGAGGCTGGGCATTTGAGATCCTCTTCATACTATACAGACTATGCGACCTGCATTTTATCGTACGGTCTCAATTCCAGAAACTTTATCTGGCTGCTCTCAAATATACTCGTATACTTATCAGAACACATATTTCAACTTTTGGGTCAGAAGCTGTGTTCCCTGGGCATGTTGACTGATACCATTTTCAGCATGTGTTCTCTTTTCAGCAGTCTACCTGTTAATAATTAGCATATAATTAGCATATATGTTACTTCAAAAAGGTAAAGTTTCATCCCTCGGTACTGGATTTACAGAAAGGTTAAATGAAGGGAGAAACTACTAAAATAAGAGGGACATAAACCTAACACAAAAAGAGAGATAATGTTGAAAGAGAGGGAAAAGATGGGACAATCGTGACTAGAAGATAGAAAAAAAATGGGATGTGTGCAAAGAAAAGAGAAAGCCCTTAAAAGACAACATTTTATGTTTGAAAAAAAAAACAACAAAAACATTCTGGGCTAATCTGATGTAAAACTGCTTTACCCCAAACCAGAAGATTTAAGAGTAAAATGTAAATCTTGAGGGGCTTCCCTGGTGGCGCAGTGGTTGAGAGTCCGCCTGCCAATGCAGGGGACGCGGATTCATGCCCTGGTCCTGGAAGATCCCACATGCCGCGGAGCGGCTGGGCCTGTGAGCCGTGGCCGCTGAGCCTGCGCGTCCGGAGCCTGTGCTCCGCAACGGGAGAGGCCACAGCAGTGAGAGGCCCGCGTACCGCAAAAAAAAAAAAAAAAAAAAAAAAGAAAAAAAAGAGTAAAATGTAAATCTTGGGCCATAGCACCCCGTGGCACACCTAACTACAAGCGCAGTTAAGCATCTTCAGATCCCTCATGTATTCTGATGTACTCAAAACGTACTCATATTTCACAACAAACACAAATTAATTACAGCTCAAAGGAGCAGAGCGAGGCTTTCAGTTCAAGCTCTAAGCAATCATATTAGTGATTATTTTTTAGGTTTCTAATACACCAATTAAGCTCATTGAGTTACTAATTAGGTTATTTCACTCAAAGATAAGGGAATCATAACATACACTAGAGATGGCATGAGCTCTAGCTTTTAAATAATTATCTCTCTGAGGTTGCGGCTCTTCAGTTTCCTATGTTATGCCAGTAGATTGAATCTTAAGAGTCATTTACAGAAAAAAGAAAAAAAGGTATTTAAACAGGTCTAATGCAGTGGGTCCTCCTCATCAGACATGGTAAAGGGCACTGTTGACTTTAAGACCCAGGGGCAGGCACTTGTGGGAACTGGACCACACATGTGCTTTGAAAAGAGGCCCAGCCACGGCTGGAAGCTACGCTATACCCTTATCCTTGTCATCTAAAACCAAAGAGAGGGCAGACTCTTCACTCCAGGTATATCTAGGAGCCACTTGACATTTAACTCCTCAGAAGAAAGCCTTCAGAAGACAGAGCAAGCAAACAGAGATTCTAACTTTGCAAACTGAAGAAATTATAAGCTTTAAGATAAGGAGGAAGATCAGATAAATGATCAGGATCAAAACCAAGGTCAGATAAAGGTCAGGATCAAAAGCCCTCAGAGCCAAGATCTGGGTATGAGGGGAGGAAGGGGAAGAGGGCAGAGCATCTTGTTTGGTTTTTTTTTGCAGTACGCGGGCCTCTCACTGCTGTGGCCTCTCCCGTTGCGGAGCACAGGCTCCGGACGCGCAGGCTCAGCGGCCACGGCTCCCGGGCCCAGCTGCTCCGCGGCATGTGGGATCTTCCCGGACCGGGGCACGAACCCGCGTCCCCTGCATCGGCAGGTGGACTCTCAACCACTGTGCCACCAGGGAAGCCCGAGCATCTTGTTTTGAGAACCCAAACTAGCAAGGCTCCCGGACTGGGGTGGAGGGTGTGCAGCTGCACAGGTGGATTGAGAGAATTTTAAAACATCTGCCCCTGTGGCCCTTCAACTCAAGCTTGGGTTCAGAGATAACCACTTCCCCTACTACACTCCACCATAATTAGTTAGCCCACTTACTTGCTAAACCCTGAGAATGTCTATCCAGGAATCTATTTGAAAAAGGGCTCTTTTAATTCATTATTTTTATTTATTTATTTAATTTTTTTTTTTTTTTTTTTGTGGTACGCAGGCCTCTCACTGCTGTGGCCTCTCCCCTTGCGGAGCACAGGCTCCGGACGTGCAGGCTCAACGGCCATGGCTCACGGGCCCAGCCGCTCCGCGGCACGTGGGATCTTCCCGGACTGGGGCACAAACCCGTGTCCCCTGCATCGGCAGGTGGACTCCCAAGCACTGCGCCATCAGGGAAGCCCTATTTTTTTTTTTTTTTTTTTAAAAAGAGACGTTTTCAGTTTTTAGACGACTGACAGCTATGAGTCAGTCACATTTCTGACATGGGCTGCAACCCGGGAAGAGATGGCCACCTGTGGCTGAGAGCAAGGACCAGTGAAGGCCACAGCTGCAACCCTTCAGCAGCTGGTCTTTCCAGCAGCACTGGTTTTGAAGGGGGAACTGAGTGAAGGCCACAGAACCCATTCCGGTCCACCCCTTGAGCCGTTCAGCTCCATTTACTTCTCATAGCAACCTACGGAATGGGAGAAAATATTTGCTAACGATGCTACTGACAAGGGCTTAATTTCCAAAATATACAAACAGCTCATACAGCTCAATATCAAAAAAACCAAACAACCCTATCAAAAACATGGGCGGAAGACTTAAATAGACATTTCTCCAAAGAAGACATACAGATGGCCAACCGGCACATGAAAAGCTGCTCAACATCGCTAATTATTAGAGAAATGCAAATCAGCACTACAATGAGGTATCTCCTCACACTGGTCAGAAAGGCCATCATCAGAAAGTCAACAAATAATAAATGCTGGAGAGGGTGTGGAGAAAAGGGAACCCTCCTACACTGTTGGTGGGAATGTAAATTGGTACAGTCACTATGGAGAACAGTATAGAGGTTCCTTAAAAGAACTAAAAATAGAGTCACCATATGATCCAGCAATCCCACTCCTGGGAATATATCTGCAAAAGACGAAAACTGTAATTCACAAAGATACGCGCACCCTAATGTTCACAGCAGCACTATTTACAATAACCAAGACACGGAAGCAACCTAAGTGTCCATCGACAGATGAACGGATAAAGAAGCTACGGCACATATATACAATGGAATATTACTCAGCCATAAAAGGAATGAAATATTGTCATTTGCAGCAACATGGATGGATCTAGCGAATATATCAAGTGAAGTAAGACTGACACAGAAAGCCAAATATCATATGATATCACTTGTATGTGGAATCTAAAAAAATAATACAAATGAATTTGTTTACAAAACAGAAACAGACACACAGACATAGAAAGCAAACTTAAGGTTACCGAAGGGAAAGGTGGGAGAGGGATATATTAGGGGTATGGGATTAACAAATACATACCACTATATATAAAATAAATAAGGATTTACTGTATAGCACAGGGAACTATATTCAGTATCTTGTAATAACCTATAATGGAAAAGAATCTTAAAATATATATATAGGGCTTCCCTGGTGGTTCAGTGGTTAAGAATCCCCTGCCAATGTGGGGGGACACGGGTTCGAGCCCTGGTCCAGGAAGATCCCACATGCTGCAGAGCAACTAAGCCCATGCGCCACAACTACTAACCCTGTGCTCTTAGAGCCCATGAGCCACAACTACTGAGCCCACGTGCTGCAACTACTGAAGCCCGTGTGCCTAGAGCCCATGCTCCGCCACAAGAGAAGCCACCGCAATGAGAAGCCCGCACACTGCAACGAAGAGTAGCCCCTGCTCGCCACAACTAGAGGAAACCTGTGCGCAGCAACGAAGACCCAACGCAGCCAAAAATAAATAAATAAATTTAAAAAAAGAGAGCTTAAAAAAAAATATATATATATATATATACACATATGTGTATATATATATATATATATGAAACGGAATCACTTTGCTGTACGCCTGAAAGTAACACGATATTGTAAATCAACTGTACTTCAATTAAAAAAAAAGGAATGGGCTTATCCCATTCATTTTTAAGGTTGCTTAATATCCCCAAATATGGATATTTCCTAATTTATTTAACCATTTCTCTTTGATGACTCATGGATTTGTTCCCTTCCCCTTCTCTCCCTCCCTCCCCTTACTTCTTTCATGCTTCTTTGCTAATATAAACATTGCTGTACTGAATAGCAAACATGTCTTTAGGATAGACTCTAAAGGAGAATTAACTGGGTCAAAAGATATGCACATATATTTAAAATTTGGATTGATACTGCCAAATGCCCTCCCAAGGAGCTTTACTAATTTATGCTTTGGGCAAGTTATTTAATTTCTGTGCTCTTTTGCTTCCTCAACTATAGATATTAAATATAGTAAAACCTACCACGCGGGACTGGTGAGGTGATTCAATGAGAAAACAAACAAAAGAAGAGTGCTGGGAATGTAGGTGGTTGTCATCGTCTTTATGCCTTAGGACCAGGTTAAAAAAAAAAAAATCTATTTTACTGTGAACTTTAGTTTCATTATTCATGGTGACTGAGGACAGTCACAACGCTCCTTGTGGGGTATCTTCATGTTTGGCAAATTTCAGAGACTAAAATTTTGCAGGGGGGAGTTACTATAAAAAAAAGTTCTCCAAAACATGGTTGTGTGATTTTTATTTTTATGCTAGAGCATCACTTAACAAGCCAATCTCAGGATTGTCTGACTCTAGGCAAATATAACTTAATTTAGCTCTTTACTAATGAATAGGACCCAGGCATTTTACAACAAAAATTAGAAGGTAATACGTAAAAAAACGAATAAGTTAAAAATAATTTTTGTCTAAGAGCAATGCAAATGATTTCTGCTTACCAGAGAAAATAACCCAAGAGACGATAGTTTATTGCCCTGTAGGTACTGAGTTTTGTGTCTAATTTGATCATTTCTAGTCTTGTTTTCTTTAATCGACTATACGTACATCCATTTCTTGGCTCTGCCTCGGAATCATTGTGTCATTCTGATGGCTCCTTCATGAATGAGCTAAATAAAACTTCGACATAAGCTCTCTACATGTGTGTTTTCAGCATTTTGAGAATCATACTTTTGACTGTCACTCCTTGTAGATGGGTCATGCTTTGCGGGCCTTCATTTGTTTGCCTTCTTTTGAGTTAGCTGTCTCTAAGTTTTCTGTGGGTCTGGGGAGTAATTAAACACAATACTCAGTAAGGAGAGAAATGCTCCCGCATCACTCCTTCAGTCCTCAGCTTAGATTTCAACTCCTTTGGAAACTTTCCATTGTCCTTCTATCTTATTGTAACACTCCGAACTTTCCTCTTGAAAAGTATTCATCACACTGTATTGGAATTGCTTATTTCCTTGTCTGTCTCTTTCTTGAATTCCTTGGGAGCACAGATTATATTTAGTTTAACTTTTTATCCCCAGCTTTCAGCTTAGTGCCTGGCTGTAGGTTCTCAATAAATATTTTTATGAATGGATTATGGGGTGAATATCACATCTGTCTTACTTTGTATTTCAAGGGATCTACAGCCGGCTTGTATGTAACTTACTGTTCTAACAACAATGACTTTAGCTTGTGTATTTCTCTTGTCTTTAGCTTGTGTATTTCTCGCAAACCTTCCTTCTGGGGATTGTGGTGGTGCTGGTGTCTGCTTGTGCATAAACCAAGACTCCATCTTCTATTCATTGCTTTGGTTTCCTTCCCTAATATTTTCAGATGGGTGGAAAATATTACGTGCTCCTTTAAGACCGGTAGAAGCCTGCTTGTAGAGAAGAGGTCCCGACACTAAACAAAATGTCTGTGCTGATCTAGCCTTCCCTATTTTATATGTTCCTTAGTCTCCTTTAACTTGCCTAGTCATCTATCCCTGTTTGATTTGTCCTTCGATTTGCCCCCAAGATGCTGGGTTTGGCTTGTCCTTGTTTGAACTTGGTGTCTCTGGCTATTGACTCATGTTCTGACCTCCACCCATCCCCATTTCTGCTCCTCGGTACCAGGCTTTGGCATCTCCAAGGACCTGACCTCGGCTCAACCTGCCTCTGGCCTTGTTTCTCCTGCCTGACACCGACAACTGGAAGGAACCTGGCCCTTCTGCAAGGAGTGTGATGGAGCTGAGTGGTTTACCTGAAATAAAGCTTGCATTATGGAGGGAACAAACAGGCACCTAGTGAGTCAGAGCGGAGCATTTGAACTTAATGTAGGCTTGTTTTCGTGGTAGGTCTCTTCTGTTTCTGCTTTTGTTATGAAACATGTTTTGCCAATACAGAATGGAATATTCCAGAAGTAAGAAAAAAATAAAACCCTGGTTGCCTGTCAGTAATTAAAGTAAAACTCTGCTTTATCTTTAGTTTCTTTTCCAACTTCCTGTACAAAGACGGGAAAATTTTACAGTTTGGATAAAATTTAGACCTTGCCTGCTGAATGGTACTGCCATGCTTCATTCTGTTGACTATATATGCTCTTTTCGTGTATGACTCCACAATATTTTTAACAAACATTTGATAAAAATATTTTCAGGCATTACAGCAACCCTGCCTTTAGATGATTGGAAAATGGCTATTTTTAAACTATTAAAGCTTATTTCTAGCTTTTTATTAGCATGGTATGACCGAGCAGAACCCTATCTATATAGACCTTCTATATAGAAGATATAGAAGACGCTATATCTTCTGCTGTAGCTCCTCTCTGAAGTACCTAGGTAACAGTATCTGATGCACATTTCCCAAGTTGTTTTACAGATGCTAAAACCACCACCAAATAGCAGAAATTAACTACCTGATGACTGTGAGCCCACAGCCCCCAGACCTGCTGGTGCCTAAGAATTGATAATGTTAACCCCTGTGACACTGCCCTGTTACCTCACCATCAACCAATCAGAGGACTGTGCACGACCTGATCACACACCCTGGAATGCCCTCCCTCACCTGGCCTTTAAAAATGTTTTGCTGAAACCCATCAGGGAGTTTGGGGTTTTAGAGCATGAGCCACCCGTTCTCCTTGTATTGGTGCCTGCAATAAATGCTGCACTTTTGTTCACCACAACCCAGTGCCAGTAGATTGGCTCGAGCAACCTACGTTTGGTTTGGTAACAATGGTATTTAGCATAGTTGTTTGCTAAAAAGAAGCCTACAGAGAATGCATTTTGCAAAATGAAATCAGCTAACTACACATGAAAGCCTCTTCATGCTTGTTCACAACTTTTTAAATAAAGTGGCTCTTTTCAAATATCAGATGTTTTTTCCAGTCTCTGGGTGAAACATTATAGGAACTGTCACACTTAATCAGTCCATAACTGTACTCCCATCGGATCCAGATCAGGTGAAGAAGTTATCTGCTGGAGCATGTGTGATGCCCTCAGCCTGTGATGGGCTGTGCAGGTTTGTGGCTTACAGCCTGCTGATGGGAGTAGCAGGGCTGTTGGCCTGGCCCAAATAACCACAAAAGAGAACAGATTTCAGACAGGCAGCTTTACCAGTTTCCCAGTAGTTATTTTGCCAACTTCCAGCCAATTTCTCTAGAACTGAGCATAAAAGACAAACGATCATTCTTTTAAAATGTTCTGAATATATAGGTCACTCCATTTCTTTTCCTTATCTTTAATCTGATGGGTATCGATTTACCTCTCCACACCGATCCACTCAATTTCCATTTAAATAAAGCTTTCTAATTAATTGCATACTAAAAAAAAAAAAGCTGTTTAGGAAGATGAAATCTGTTAAAAATGTGTTGTCTTTTTCCTTCATCGCTATGAACATGGAGAAGACCAGCTTCTACAAAAAGCCTTTAAAATGTTTTTCATTCTAGCCATAGCCAGGTTTGCTATTTTCCTAAAACCCTCATATGTAGCACACCTGTTGTAAATATTCTGTTTTATGTGGTTTTTATTTAAAACTCCTGAATCACATTTATTACTGTAAAAAGGAAATCTCTTTGGAGAGGGTGTTTTGTTCTTTTTCATTGATTTTACTTCTTTCCCATGTGGCTGTATGTTCACCGCTACACCATCTGTCAGTAAACCAACAGCTCCACAGGAGTAGTAAAAACCAGAGAGCTCCGCGTGGCCACCAGAGCGAGCTTGTTTTTCAAAGGACACAGGTTTTGGAGATGGAGCTTCTCAATGCAGATAAACCCCAGGCTTTTTCCAGGGATGCATTTAAAAAATGTGCAGACCCAGATGCCGGGCCGGGCCAAAGTTACAAAATCACCAAATTTTGAGGTTTGACTCTCATTCTTCTTCTTGTGTCTTTCTAAGGATTTATTTCACTTGTTATTTAAAACACAGTGTCTTCCTATACTCAAGAGTAATGTACTGTACGCTTAAAAATTTATGTGGGTAGATCTCATGTCAAGTGTTCTTACCACAGAAAGGTAAAAAAAAAAAAGTCTTTTAAAATATTTTATTAATGTAAGTTGGTGCAGCCACTTTGGAAAATAGTACGGAGGTTCCTCAAAAAAACTAAAAATAGAGTTGCCATATGATCCAGCAACTTCACTCCTGGTCATACATCCAGACAAAACTATAACTCAAAATGATACATGCACCCCCATGTTCATAACAGCACTATTCGCAGTAGCCAAGACATGGAAGCAACCAAAATGTCCATCAACAGATGAATGGATAAAGAAGATGTGGTACATATATACAATGGAATACTACTCGGCCATAAAAAAGAATGAAATAATGCCATTTGCAGCAACATGGATGGACCTAGAAATTATCATACTAAGTGAAGCAAGTCAGAAAGAGTAAGACAAATACCGTATGATATCACTTATACATAGAATCTAAAATATGACACAAATGAACTTATCTATGAAACAGACTCACAGATATAGAGAATAGACTTGTGGTTGCCAAGGGGGAGGGGGAGGGCGAGGGGGAGTGGTGGAGGGATGGACTGGGAGTTTGGGATTAGAGATGCAAATTATTATATATAGAATGGATGAACAGCAAGGTCCTACTGTATAGCACAGGGAACTATATTCAATATCCGGTGATAAACCATAATGGAAAAGAACATAAAAAATAATGTGTATATATATGTATACATATATATATATATATATATATATATACGTATAACTGAATCACTTTCCTGTATAGCAGAAATTAACACAACATTGCAAATCAGCTATACTTCAATTTTAAAGTCTTTTAAAATATTTTATTAAATTACTTTAAAACTTTATTATTTTAATTAAATCTTTAATAAAATTTTAATATTCTAAGATAAACAGTATTGGAATATATAACCTTATTCCTAATCATTTCACACTAATGTGAGAATATTCATAAGATAAATTCCTAGAAACAGAATTTCTTGAATAAAATGTACACATATTTTAAATTTTGATAGATACCACTAAATTGCCCTCCATAGGGGTATTACCAATTTACTTTTCCACCAGAAAGGTGTGAGAGGGCCTGTTTTCTGATGGCCTTAGTAACAAAGTGTGTTACCAAACTCTTTGATCTTTGCCAAACTGACACATGAAAGTGATGTTTCAGTGTAGTTTTGAATAGCATTTGTATTTTATGAGTAAGGCTGAATATATTTTATATATTTTAAAGCTGTTGCATTTTGCTTTTTGTAAACTGTCCATTCCTGTTACCTAGCCAAACTTGGATCTTTTCGCCCGAGTGCAATCTATTGACCCAAGGTTGTGGCGAAGGAAAGTGCAGCATTTATTGCAGGGCACCAAGCAAGAAGTCCAGGGCAGCTAATGCTCAAAAAGCCCGAACTCCCCAACGGGTTTCAGCAAAGCATTTTTAAAGGCCAGGTGAGGGAGGGGAGTCGCAGGGCATGTGACCAGCTCATGCACAATTCTCTGATTGGTTGGTGGTGAGGTAACAGGGTGGTGTCACAGGGATTAACATTATCAATCCTCAGGCACCAGTAGGTCTGGGGGCTACATGCTCATGGTCATCAAGTAGTTAATTTCTTCTATTTGGTGGTGGTTTTAGCATCTATAAAACAACTCAGGAAATGTGCATCAGATACTGTCATTTAGGTACTTCAGAGAGACGCTACAGCAGAGGATATGAGGAAGGGGTCTGTCCCAGGAAGGCCCCATAGGGTCCTGCTTGGTTGCATTCCTACACTTTTCCAATTCCTTTACTGAGTTGTTGACTTTAAAAAATTATCTTGTAGGGCTTCCCTGGTGGCGCAGTGGTTGAGAGTCCGCCTGCCGATGCAGGGGACGTGGGTTCGTGCCCCCGTCCAGGAAGATCCCACATGCCGCGAAGCGGCTGGGCCCGTGAGCCATGGCCGCTGAGCCTGCGCGTCCGGAGCCTGTGCTCCGCAACGGGAGAGGCCACAACAGTGGGAGGCCCGCGTACCTCAAAAAAAAAAAAAAAAAAATTATTTTGTAGTAACTCTTTCTATATTAGTAAGCTTAGCCCTTAGTCTGTGATAGAGTAGTACATGTTTTTTCCTCCATTTCTTGTTTGTGTTTTGACTTTGCTTATTTTTTTATGTTAAAATGGTTTTTAAGATGAATTTATAAATATTTTATTTAATAATGTCTGGATTTTGTGTCAGAGTTAAAAGGCTTCCCCCTACTCCAAAGTTATGAAAAAATGCTCCTAAGTTTTCACTCTTTCTTTCTTTTTTTTTTTTTTTTTTTTTTTTTTTTTTTTTTTTTTTTTTTTTTTTTTTTTTTTTTTTTTTTTTTTTTTTTTTTTTTTTTTTTTTTTTTTTTTTAACTTTTCCTTCCTTCCTCCCTTCCTTCCTTTCTTTTTTCCCCTCTCTTTTCTCTCCTCTTTTTCTCCCTCTACCAAACAGGGTCCCAGGAAATCCAGAGTAGGTGTTTGGCCAAGTTGGGAACCAGAATCACAGGAGCGAAGCTTGGAGATCATCACCAGGGAAATAATAGAAACCACTAAGTCTAATCATTGGGGTGAGGACAAAAATGGAAGAAGTAGCAGCTGCAAAAGATGTAAGCACAATCAGATGCAAGACAAAGGTCAAGGGGAGCGATTCAGAACCCAATCTGTGAATGCTGCGTTTGTTCAAAAGCCTAGTAGTGCATATTGTAAGCATACACGAGAGCTTCAGTGGGCTCTCCAGGGCTGGACGATCTGTTAATGCCAAGTCTAGAAAAACTGGAGGGAGGCTGGATGCAGACAACTCAGAGGCTGCTGAGGGGACCTTGTGTTGTGGTCAGTGGTTTAAGTAACATCAGGGGTTTGCACGTTGTTCAAGGGAGTGGTTGACATCAGGCAGACTCACATCGGAAGGTTAATCAAGAGGGACAGCAGGTCAAAAGTCTCAGAGCCAGTCAGGAGCCAGGAACTCTCCCAGAGTCAAAGGTCAAGTCCCGATGAGGCCAGACAAGACGTCAGCAGTAAGGTGAGTGAGCACCTAGCAGACTGGACCACAGCCTGCACAATAGAAGTGAGAACTAGGACAGGGAGACTGGGCAACACCAAACTGAAAGCCAAACTGGTGCTTCGTTACCCCAACCCAGAAGCGCCAGCTGATGCGTTCTGCTCGCGTAGGAGCCAATTATACGGCACTGGCAGCAGCGGGGCATTCAGGGGCAAGAGCCAGTAGATGGACAGCTTGAGTGAGGGGCAGCACGACGGTCAGCTGGTGATCCCACGCCACCCGCAAGTGGACTTCTCTGTCCTGGTATTGTCTTGTGTGTTTCTGTGCAGGAGGTTCTAGGACTCAGGCAGCTTGGTTTTGCTCCCGGGGGCCACTGACAGTTCCAAGGAGAGTCACCCTCTCCTTGAGAAGTGTCAGTGTTCTTCAAGAGGGGATGCGGGGGGGCGGAACAGGACCCCAAGCTGATTCGGTTTGGAAAAGGATTTGGGCAGATTCTTAGATGATTCGTGTACTATGTTTTTATTTTGAAAATTTCAAACCTACAGAGAATTTCCAGAATAGTACAATAAACTCCTATAGACCCACCACCAGATACCTAGTATGCATTCAGACTCAGGAAAATCATTAACGGCAGACTTCTGAGAAACAAAAGCTTTCAGTGGGCTCAGGCGATAGACTAGGAGCTGCCTCTTAAGTTGCAGGAGTAGGTTTGGAGGATGCAGGAGAGTCAGGAAGGGGTTCAAGGAGGTGGATGCACCTGCCTCCCGACGCTCCAGGAGACCGAATGGACAAGGGCTCTCAAGCCCATAGGGCAGAAGGAGTATAATTTGTAGGCATCCAAGGCCCGGGGCTCCCAGAGAGGACGGGTCTCTTCAACTAAAAGGCACTGGTTTTCAGAGCTCAGATAAGCATCTATCAGGAGAGAATGCAGCTGAATACAGGAATAGGTGCCCTCAGTGTTCCAATAATATTCCCGTAGGTGACCCCCTGAAGCCTCCGGCCTCACCACTCTCCCCTTTTCCAAAGATGGCTTGGCCCCCTACTTTGTAGGGAAAACAGATGCTAGCAGGGACTCTAAACAAATCTGCATTTACACGTGGTTAAATGGGAGAAGTGTGCCTTTTCCTCTCTAATGCTCTAGTCCCCTCCTCAGAAGAAACTAACCCTGCTGACACCTGGATCTCAGCCTCCAGCCTCTAGAAATGTGTGAAGATGAGTTTCTGTTGTTTAAGCCACCCAGTCTGCGGTACTCGGTTAGGGCAGCCTGGGCTGACTAATTATACTGTTACAGAGTAAAGCTGCGGTCAAACTTCTCCGTTTCACCCTGGTAAGGATTTTCCCCTCCCTTATACCCAATATAATGGTTTCCAAATGTTTTTTAGGTGACACTGGAGAAACCTATGTGACATCTAATTTATCTGGGGTCAAAGGCCAGGTATAGGATGGACCTGGGCTTCTCATGGGAGATTTATGAGAAAGGACCCCAGGCCCAAGTAAGTGGAGGGTCACCACGGGGTCGCTACAGGTCAGTTCAAAGGGGCTGCATCAGAAAGGAGCACACAAGCCATGAGATGAAATGGACATGGCAGCAGGACGCCTGAGTGACAATGCCAGGCCTTGGAAGGGACATGCAGGCCACTGCTCCTATTGAGACATCCCACCTGGCTGACAGCAGGACCTCAAAGGGGCAGGTCCCTGCCGTTTTCGACCACAACTGAGAGATTATCTTTTCAAGCTGGACGTGTGCCCAGTTTGACAGGAAGAATTTCATGAGGAGGCAGTGCGCCCCCAGGAGCAGAAGGGGCGCCGAGGAAAGGGTCTGTTAATTCAGTGTTTCCAAGAAATGTACTGTCAAGACCATGCTGGAAAGACAATGCAAATAGTTCTTAGTGTGATGGGACTAGGGGTAAGCCTTGTGATCATTATTTTGAATTTTGATTTAATCTCTTTATGCTCTATAAGTGAATTGGTACAGCCACTATGGAGAACAGTATGGAGGTTCCTTAAAAAACTACAAACAGAACTACCATACGACCCAGCAATCCCACTACTGGGCATATACCCTGAGAAAACCATAACTCAAAAAGAGTCATGTACCAAAAATGTTCATTGCAGCTCTATTTACAATAGCCAGGAGATGGAAACCACCTAAGTGTCCATCATCGGATGAATGGATAAAGAAGATGTGGCACATATACACAATGGAATATTACTCAGCCATAAAAAGAAACGAAATGGAGATATTTGTAATGAGGTGGATGGGCCTAGAGTCTGTCATACAGGGTGAAGTAAGTCAGAAAGACAAAGACAAATACCGTACGCTAACACACATATATGGAATCTAAGAGAAAAAAGAAGTGTCGTGAAGGGCCTGGGGGCAGGACAGGTATAAAGACACCAAGGAGCTATCTTTAAAGAGTGCACAGGGCTGGTGGATGGCAAGCTAGTTTTTCCGGCTCCCTACCCTGTACCCAGCGACGGTCCCGTTGCTGTTGCCAGGGTGATCTGTGACCTTCCTGCTACCCCCTCATCCTTCCCATTTTCCTTTATTTTGAAAAAAATTTATCTTTTTACTGAGGTGACATTCACATCACACCATTCTTAAATGACCAATTCAGCAGCATTCAGTACACGCACAGCCACCACCTCTAGTTCCAAAACATCTTCCTCGCCCCCAAAAGGCAACCCGTACCCATTAGGCAGCTGCTACTCTGTTCTTCTCCCCAGCCCCTGGCAACCACCAGCCTGCTTCTATCTCTACGGATTTACCTCTTCCGTATATTGCCCGTACATGGATTCGTACAGTGTTTTCGAGGTGCATCTGCACTGCAGTGTGTGTCAGTGCTTCCTTCCTCTTTACGGCTGAGTAACATTCCATTGTATATATAGACCGCATTGTGTTTATCGTTTATCTGTTGATGGCCATTTGGGCCTTTTTCACCTTTGGGCTCTTGTGACTGGTGCTGCTGTGAACATGTGTGTACAAGTATTTGAGTCCTTGCTTTCAATTCTTCCAGGTATATCCTTGGAGTGGAATTGCTGGGTCCCTGTGGCGATTCTATGAATTTACTCATTAAAAAAATTTTTTGAATGCTGGTTCATTTTCTTTTTCATTGAAGAAGTGACACTTAATCAGGTTAAGAATTCAAACAGAACCAAAGGGGGTCCAGGGAAAGGAAGTCTCTCTCCCACTCTGACGGCAGCCTCTCTCCTCAGGAATAATCTCTGGTTCCCAGGGGTTAAGGGTCTCCTGTGCCTCCATCCATGCATTTTCTACGCGCATACAAATATATCCACCCTTCCCTGTTTTACACAAATGGGAGCAACGATGGTCTCCGCCGTGCAGTCTGCTCTCCTTTGGGGTACAGCTTCATCCATGGGTGGTCTGCAGCTGGGACGAGTGTACCCCCAAACGGTGGCGATGCTGGGTTGCTGCTGCTGAGTCAGTCTCTTCTCCCAACCCTCCTCTTCATCTGTTTCTTAGTCTGGGCTTGATGCCGCTCGCTCTGCCTGTGCACAGCCCTGCCTGGCCCTCCTGTCTGCCCTGGGGGCTTGTAGCAGCAGGCTCCGGAAGATTAATCAAGCTGTGGAATGCCAGGACCCAAGAAGCACAATATTCATTAAAGTCACTAAACACACTGTGCTCGTTTGGCCTACTTTGTAGTTGACGGGCCACTGAGTAAATGAGGGAGGTGGTGTACAGTTAGAAAAGCTGCCTTTTCCCAAGAGTCTCAAGGAGTTTACCCAAACATCTATCAGCCTGTTAACTCTTTGAGGGCAGGGCTCTGCTTGATTCAGGTGTGTGATCTCCACATCTCCTGGATCATACCTTGAAATATAACAGGTGATCGGCACGTGTCTGCTGTATGACCGAAATGCGTTTTCCTTTGAATACAAAGAACCTCAAAAGGACACATTTCACTTTAAGATCTAAAGGTCCACATAGTCTAATATTGACGAGCAATCGCAGAACAGCTGAGGTGCAGAACGGTGACAGCCAAAGTTCGCAGGTTAAATATCAGGATATCTTTTTTCTCCTCACTCAGAACTGGTATATTATAACGTGACGCAAATTGAGGGGGAGAAACCCACAGACCAAAGCATCTTGTTCATCAACCGTTTCAATTCAAAATGGAATTAACTTTCTCCCTCCAGAAAACTGGTCCTGTACCTTTATTTTCCTCTTTGGTTAAGGGTATCAACATCCTCACAATATCTTGGAGATATCCTAGATTCTTCTGCTCTCACCCCCATAATCCCACTGGGATCACCAAGCAACTCCTGCTGAACACCTTCAAGGTCCCTGACTTTGTCAATTTTCCCCTCACTATTGCCCCAGCCCTGGTCCGTGGTAATATTTTTTTTTTTTTCTTTTGACTGTGAACAAATTTCTAGAAAAGTCTCTCCTTGCCTCTGGTTTTGCTTTCATCTAGTTTAGTCCATCCTAAAACTCTAATAAATCTAAACCCCCAACCTTAAATGATCCCATGGCTCTCATCACGGCAGGATGGCTAGCTACATACACAGTGTGTTTCACCGAACAGTTAGCATAGACGTGCCAGGTACTGTGAATAATATGCAAGTGAATTACAGTGTGGGTCAGGCGTAAATCCTCGGCTCCCATTATAACCAAGGAGGAACCTATGGGACCTTCCTGGGACAGACCCCTCCCCCCTTGTCCTTTGCCTGTCTCTTGCTTGTAGAAAACCTCCCAGGCCTCCTGAGTCACAAAAGCCTGGCTCAAGAATTCATGACTGAAAGGATGTGAACATGTAGTGACAAAAACAGCCGTTGGGCCAGGAGAACTGATAAGAATTTAAATGGTCAATCAGCCATACGGCAGTCACAGAATCTTTAGTTCCTCCCTGAAGTACCTATATAACAGTATCTGGTACACATTTCCTGAGTTGTTTTACAGAAGTTAAAACCACCACCACGCCAGGGTTTCCCTGGTGGTGCAGTGGTTAAGTGGCCAGTGCAGGGGACACGGGTTTGAGCCCTGGTCCGGGAAGATCCCACATGCCGCGGAGCAACTAAGCCCGTGCGCCACAACTACTGAGCCTGTGCTCTAGAGCCCGCGAGTCACAGCTACTGAGCCCGTGTGCCACAACTGCTGAAGCCCGCGCACCTAGAGCTCGTGCTCCGCAACAAGAGAAGCCACCACAATGAGAAGCCTGTGCACCACAACGACAAGTAGCCCCTGCTCACCGCAACTACAGAAAGCCCTTGCACAGCAACAGAGACCCAGTGCAGCCGAAAATAAATAAATAAAAATAAATTTAAAAAAACCCACCACACCAAATGGAAGAAGTTAATGGCGTGATGACCATGAGCAGGTACGCAGCCCCCAGACCTACTGGCATCTAAGGACTGATAATGTTAACCCCTGTGACACTGCCCCATTACCTCACCGTCACCCAATCAGAGAATTGTGCACAAGTTGATCACACACCCTGAGACTCACCTCCTTCACCTGGGCTTTAAAAATGCCTCCCTGAAACCCATCAAGGAGTTCTGGTTTTTTGAGCATTAGCTGTCCCGGACTCCTCGTCTGGCGCCTTACAATAAATGCTGCACTTTCCTTCACCACACTCCGGTGTCAGTAGATTGGCTTTACTGCGTGCGGGGGAGCACACCCAAGATTGGTACAGTAACGCCATCACTGGGGACACACTTAGCAAACGACGGTCAGGGAAACATCCCTGCCCTGGTCCTGTGGGACCTTCTCTCCCTTAATGCCTGGTCCCTTGTCATTCTGTGGTGCTCTCATGAGCCTCACACCAGTGCACACCCTCCACACTGATTCCTGTGGAATCACTAGAGAATTCTTGGCTTCTCTGCTATTGTTCAAAGTCAGATTTCAGGCTGCCAAGTTTTCATCAACTGTAAATTTCCGTAATTCCAGCTATTACTCTTTCTTCCTGCAAGAGGATATTCCACAGTCCACACACATTTAGAGATGTGACTCTTCAATTTTGCAAAATTCCTACAAACAGCTGAGGCCTCAGCAGGGATCTGCAGCTTACATACTTCATATCCATTTAACTGCGTGTGGGTTACGAGGACTTAGGTCATCTCAGGCTGATTTAGCTTTTTCCCGGAACATCAACCACACAGTTTAAAACACCATCTCTACCGGCTCCCATTAGAATCAAAGAAAATCAATTTCATTTATTTCATCTAAATGTGTATGAACATTCAGCCTATTTGCTTAGAACTCTAGAATTTTCCATAAAAAGATTTCATGGATACCTTTCATCTCAAAGATTTAGAGTGATGTAGGCAACAATAATTCTAGAGCAATCTCCTTGCTTTATTACCACTACTAGTGTTTTAAATTTTTAAGTTAAGGTGAAATGATATGAATGCTCAAGTTGATAGATTATTTTTCTGAGTTGGAGTTCCCCAGAGATATTCTAGTTGGAAGCTCTAATTTGATGGAGGCAGCTATATGTGCTGAGCGATTTCCCCAGGGTCACGTAACTACCGAGGCCCCTGGCTTCCTGTAGTGTCCTCTGTAGAAATACAGCACACAGTTAGCTGAGGAACGGCATTTGCATAAACAAGTTTAGATATATAATCCCCATTACTGAGCTAATCTTGTGTTAAAGTTGCCATACACTCTTTTAATAACATTAGTTATCATATATACAGTGGAGAAGAAGGGAAGCACGTTAATGAGGTGCTCCGGGAGGCTGGTAAAAGGTATTTTCTTTTTTTTTTTTTTGCGGTACGCGGGCCTCTCACTGCTGTGGCCTCTCCCATTGCGGAGCACAGGCTCGGGGCGCGCAGGCTCAGCGGCCATGGCTCACGGGCCCAGCCGCTCCGCGGCATGTGGGATCTTCCCGGACCGGGGCACGAACCCGCGTCCCCTGCATCGGCAGGCGGACTCTCAACCACTGCGCCACCAGG
>RJWK010037074.1:0-21436 GCA_004363435.1 Platanista minor | reverse complement strand
TATAGATACAAAATTAAAGAAATAGAAAAAATCTTTTCCTTTGTGATGAGAACTCTTAGGATATACTCTCTTAACAACTTTCACTTACAATATACCACAGTGCTAATTACCTTTATCAGGTTGTACATGACATCCCTAGTACACATTTATCTTATACCTGGAAGTTTTTACCTTTTGACTGCCTTCATCCAATCCCCCCTCTCCCTCCCTGCCTCTGGTAACCACAAATCTGATCTCTTTTTCTATGAGTTTGTTTGTTTATTCATTTGTTTTTGAAGTATTATTGACCCACAACACTATATTTGTTCCTGTTACACAACATAGTGATTTAGCATTTCTATATATCTCAAAATGATCACCATGGTAAGTCTATGATCTGTCACCATACAGAGATACTGCACAGTTATTGACTATATTGCCCACACTGTACATTTCATACCCATGGCTCCTTTATTCTGCAACAGGAGGTTTGTACCTCTAAATCTTCCCTCACATGTTTCTTTTCTCCTCTCACCCGCCTCTGCTCTGGCAACCACCTGTTTGTTCTGTGTTTTTAACTCTATTTCTGTTTTGTTTGTTCATTTGTTTTGTATTTTAGATTCCACATATAAGTGACATAATACAGTATTTGTCTTTCTCTGACTTATTTCACTTAGCATAACACCCTCTAGTTACCTATGCAAGGACTTTAAAAAAATTGAGAGGTTATACCACAATCAAGTCTCCAGGTAAGATTACTTCTAAATGATAAAATTCATAGATCTTTTGGGAACAAAAAAAAAGATTCCTCAAATCAATGCTATAAAAGCTAAGCAAAGGATAAAGTGTAAAAAGTAAATACTACAATTTTTGCATGTGATTTCAATACAGGTAAATGTATTGAAATCCTAAAACACAATCTTTAAGATGAAGGACCATCATCAGTGCTCTATAGCACGGAAATGCTAGACCCACATGAATGTCATCTTCGACTTCTGAGGATCCCTCTATAACCTGTCATCACAGGGCATCCAGTCGTAATAATGAGATTATGAACACCTGCCAATTCAAAGGCACAGCTCGCTGTTGAGTGACAAATGAAAGGAGCTGGGACAACCCACAGGCCAAAATAATGCAAGGTCAGTTTCAAGTATTAGAAGGTGAGAAAAGTACTAGACAAGTTGACCCAACGTACTCTTTCCAGTTCTTGTTTTTTGGAAATGAATAAAACAAATTCCTCAATGTGATTATAATCCTCCCTTCTTCTTCCTCACCAGGAGCAGAATAACATTCCAGCCAATCAATTCCAGAATGGTTATTTTTGGTTTTATTTTTGTTTTTTTTTAATTTTTAAAATTGAAGTATAGTTGATATTTGTTTCAGGTGCATAGCAAAGTGATTCATTTATACACACACACACACACACACACACACATACACATATATTCTTTTTCATATTCTTTTCCATTATACGTTATTACAAGATACTGAATACAGTTCCTTGTGCTATAGAGTAGGTCTTTGTTTTTTATCTATTTTATATATATTAGTGTGTATCTGTTGATCCCAGCTTCCTAATTTATTCCTCCCCACCCCTTTCCCTTTTGGTAGCCATAAGTTTGTTTTCTATGTCTGTTGAGTCTATTTCTATTTTGTAAATAAGTTCACGTCTTTTAGATTCCACATATAAGTGATATCATATGATATCTGTCTTTCTCTGCCTAACATGATAATCTCTGGGTCCATCAATGTTGCTGCAAATGGCAGTATTTCTTTCCTTTTTATGGCTGAGTAATATTCCATTGTGTATATATATATCACATCTTCTTTATCCCCAGAATAGTTATTAAACACCTAGAATGTTGATGTACTCCCTCTGACACCATGAGGCAAAAAGGAAAAGGGAAAAAAAAAAATGAAGTTCTTGCCATTGAGAAGTATGTCTCACTGGGGAAATAAAATTGAAAAAGCTAAGCCATAAGATATGGAAGATTTCCAAGATGCATTATTGAACATAAAAAAACAAGGTATAGGCTAATGTCCATATAATTTGCTCCTATTTGTATGACATATACATATGCCCATATAAGCATCTTTCTGCACGAACATTTTCTGCATAATATACCAAAAAATCATTGCTGGTGGTTACCTCTGGAGGGTCGATCTGGTCTGTGGGGTCAGAAATACATTTTTTTTTTTTTGTGGTACGCGGGCCTCTCACTGCTGTGACCTCTCCCGTTGCGGAGCACAGGCTCCGGGCGCACAAGCTCAGCAGCCACGGCTCACGGGCCGAGCCGCTCCGCGGCATGTGGGATCTTCCCGGACCGGGGCACGAACCCGCGTCCCCTGAATCTGCAGGCAGACTCTCAACCATTGCGCCACCAGGGAAGCCGGAAATACATTTTTAATCATGCACCATCTTATACTGTTTGTTTACCATGTGCGTGAGTTTCTTTAATTTTTAAAATTGTAGTAAGTTAATTAAGCGGCACCACAAGACAGATACAATTGCATAGCAAGTGAATAAAGCAAAAACCAACTTTTACTGACTAACGTCTATGAGCCAGGCATACCTCCTAGTCACCTCTCAGTCACTACTGCCCCAGGGGTGTGGCTATGATGTTTCTGGCCCCTGGGAAGCAGGCTGCAACCTCTCCTTGCACTATTCTGCCACCTCAGTCAAACCCACAGTTGGCTTCGGCTCCAAGCTTTTTCTAGCATATGGAATGCAGCCAAATTTGGATGGTTTCCCAGGGACGGTAAATAGTGTGTTGGAGTTTGAGTTAAAACAACCAAACTCCTTTTTAGCAAGCCAATGGGATCAATCCAGCCCTTGTAAAGTACTACCTAAATTGTTTTTAGTTCCTTTGATTGCTTTTTCATCTTGAAAACTACAAAACAAACACACCCTCTTCAACTTAAGATATGCTGCTTTAAGAACTATTTACCCCATGTTGAAACCAAGCATGCATAGCTTCTTCAGTTGTGCTGATGAAAGCAAGATAAGTACCTTCTACTATTATTATTGCTTAAAAAACAAACTTCTATGATACCTATACACTGTGAATGTATATATATTTCTACCAAACCCTTATCACATGCTGCCCTCTAGCGGAATATTCATTTAAACCTCTGCTAACAATAGATGTTTAATTAAGGCTTAGATGTGTTTTAAAGGAGAGAACAGGAGTAGATCCACATTTTTGAACTTAAATATTCACCATCCGACAATAATTACCTCTTATCTTTTATAAAATGTTGACATTGTCATCATTTCCTTAAATATTTGCCTTGCTGAGAAATTTTTACCTTAATACACAAATATAGTCTATTTTCCAAAGCTGACCTGAGTTGACTTCACAAACACTCCAACAAAATGTTTAAATGTATACTATGTCATAAAAAGTTACTTCTGGGGCTTCCCTGGTGGCGCAGTGGTTGAGAGTCCGCCTGCCGATGCAGGGCACACGGGTTCGTGCCCCGGTCTGGGAGGATCCCTCATGCCGCGGAGCGGCTGGGCCCGTGAGCCATGGCCGCTGAGCCCGCGCGTCCGGAGCCTGTGCTCCGCAACGGGAGAGGCCACGACAGTGAGAGACCCACGTACGGGGAAAAAAAAAAAAAAAAAAAAAAAAGTTACTTCTAGAACTGTCTAGATATGCACAATATTTTAAAAATCATATATCAGCAACACCATTCTGAGTCAATATTGTTAAAAGAGAACAAAAGAGGAGCAACTTTTACAGCTTAAGGACATTTTAGCAAGAAAGCAGTAGGGGCACCTGGATTTGGTGTCCTTGCTCTAAACATATCGGCAGCCACTTGGAAGCTTCTCTCTTGCCTTTCTGCCTCATTGCCTGGAAGTCATCACTTAGTTTAATAAAACTCAGGACCCAAACACATACATGCTGCCAAGTTTTGTAAGCTTTAAAAATTATTCTTTTCCAGCCAGGTCAGACTTTGTATTTATAGAATATTTTTTCCCCTCCCTAAGGTCTGGTTTGTCCAGACCTCCACAGAGTGATTCGTAATCCAATTACGTACAAGCAGAGGATGGGGGAAGAGAGACAACAGGGGCCAGAACAACCTTTCAGCGCCTCGGGCAGAATCGCTGCATCTGATGACAACTCCCTTTCCCGGGCCTCGTTCATCACGTGGCTTTTATATCTACCCATCCAGACAGGAAGAAAAATACATTTGAAATGTCAGAGAACCTGCGTTTTTCACAGCAGGCCCTACTCCACCTACCTTTCTAAACCGCGGTACCTGGCTCCCTGCTGCCTGGAACAGCTCGGAGCAGCGACAGCCGACGTGACTGTCACTTGGCGGCCTGGCTCAGGTGAGGCCAGCAGAGGATGAGGTCCACCCACACGCCATCCTGGGGGTGGGGAAGGCGCTCACCGTCCCCCGTTCCCCCCCGCCACCGCCTCCGGTGAGCCCACCCTCTGGGTCGTGTTAGGAGGCATGGTCACGGTGAGAACACAGCTGAGCTCAGCTAATTCCTGAAGGTCACCTTTACAGCCTTACACCCGGCTCAGCCACCCGGCTTCACACTCCAGCTTCAGTGGTACTTACCCTCTCTCGGCTGACCAACCCCTGTCCTCCTTACGGTCCATATTTAAAAGCATAAGTAAATACCACAGTAAAACACCTTTTTGTTTGAAAAAGCTTGATTTTCACACCCAAGAGGAAAAAATAGAAATAACTTGGAAAGAATTAAAATTCCCACAGAAGAGATAAGTCAATGGACCCTCCTCAGGCCACTACCCACCCTGCCCAATTTTAACTCTCCCTCAGTTTCACAGATAAGTGCTTGTTATTATCACCTCTATCATGAAACTCTCTCTCCACTTACAGTTATCAGTCCTTTCATCTTCCCTGAGGCTTTTCCCTTTGATCCAGAGTTGTGTGTGGCTTCTCCCACTGTGGAGTCTCCCAGCTGATATTTCTGCCACACTGACTTCAGCTTTTCTAAATACTTTCCTTCTTCCTTCTCTTGCCATCTTTTCCTTACTGGGAGAAACACATCCAGGGTGGAAAGGCTGCGTTTGAACCAAGTTTAATTTTTTTTTTTTTTTTTTTTTTTTGCGGTACGCGGGCCTCTCAATGTTGCGACCTCTCCCGTTGCGGAGCACAGGCTCCGGACGCGCAGGCTCAGCGGCCATGGCTCACGGGCCCAGCCGCTCCGCGGCATGTGGGATCCTCCCGGACCGGGGCAAGAACCCGCGTCCTCTGCATCGGCAGGCGGACTCTCAACAGCTACGCCACCAGGGAAGCCCCCAAGTTTAATTTTTTATACGCTAACATTTGTGATAGGACAGCATGGCCTTTGAAAAAATTAATGGATAAAGAAATACCTTGCATAGGTTTGGCTTAACCAGAAAGAGGAGGAAACCAGAAAGAGAGGGGTAGACGAGGGAGAGAAAACCTGTCTTCATCTCTCATCAGGACACACAGAAATAAAAACAGAAACGCCAGATCCCTTCCTATGTAATTTGCACACTGGCTTCACAACTTCCAGGACTTAGTGCAAAAGAAAAATGAGGAACCTTTTCTTCAAATGTTATTAAGACTTTCAAGTGATGACAGTAGAGTATTATACCAAGCATGGGCCCTTCTGAGTGTGGGGATCTGTGTGACTACACTACACCATTCACATACATGAGAAGCCAGCCTTGTCTCCTACCATAAATCAAAACAGCAGTCTTGCCATGCTAGCTATATTGGGAGGTTTTCTTCATAATGGTCAGCCCCTGCTAAGGTGATCAATTTGTCCTGCTTTGTTCTAGACTACCAGAGGTTTAGCACTAAAAATCCCACATCCCAGGCATCTCCTTAGTCCCAAGCAAATTGGGACAGTTGGTCACCGCCCTCTTCTCTGAGGACCTATCTAGTGGCAGAGCTGTCCTCTGGGTTTCTACTGTTTTGGTTTGTTTTTTGTTTTTTGTTTTCTGCGGTACGCAGTCCTCTCACTGCTGTGGCCTCTCTCGTTGCGGAGCACTGGCTCCGGACACGCAGGATCAGCAGCCATGGCTCACGGGCCCAGCCGCTCCGCGGCACGTGGGATCTTCCCGGACCGGGGCACAAACCCGCATCCCCTGCATCGGCAGGCGGACTCTCAACCACTGCACCACCAGGGAAGCCCTCTACTGGTTTTAATTTCTTTCTCTGAGAACTAGTGGCAATCTGAAGCCAGTCCCCGACTCTGTGGTGGTGTGTGAAGCTATTCCAAATATCCCCAGATTTATTCCCCAATTTCTCATGTCCCCAGAGAGAAGCCTGCTGAACCATGATTCTGACTGCTCCTGTGGTCAGAAGTAAGCTGGAATGTGCTTATATGTAGCAGAACCTGTTGGAATTTCTTGTAACTCTAGAAAAAAAACTGCATTTCAAGATTTGGTAGTTGTACACTTGTTGCCTTTTTTTTATGGTGTGAGACTCCAACAATGTATGAAGTATTATTTCTATTAAGACAATCACACATTATATAATGCATGTCCATGAAACAGAGTATTGTTTTAATTTATTAAAAGTAACAAAAAATATACCCACATAAAAACTAACAAACTGTGATTTTGTTCCAGGGGGACCATCTAAACTACAAATTGAACTTTGCATGCTTGTTTACTGTTAAATGTGAACTGAACATTCACTAAGCACTTTTCTGGGCCTGGGGACATCTTGATGAATTTAGTGCCATAACCCCCTGGAACTGCTTTAAGTTTAATATTTAGATGTTCTTAGTAATGTACTAATACAAAGATTAATCAATTAACTCCTTAAATAGGTATCAACCCTGCTTGAATCTTCCTATCATACCCTGGCACATATTACACTCCCTTGGGATATAGGACATGCCGAAAGTATTTCAAAATTTCTCCTCACTCAGCTAATATCCCTCACGTCGGTTAACGCTCTTGTATATTCTTCACCTGAGAAAAATAGAAGCCACTGGACAGAAGCTCCTACAGCCTCCTCATAGCAAATGGGCCAATCTACCTTTATCTGCACCCTGTCTTGCTGGGCTCTTTCCTGAAAGCCACAAGGCAGTGCCCTGGTCCTATCAGAGTCCAGCCCTCACTTATATTCTGCAGTCCATCCCCTTTTGTCTCCACAAAGACTTGCTGTCCATAGCCAAATGACTTCTAAATATTCTTTCTCTCTTATAGATCGCCTTCCAACTGAAAAAACATAGCCTAGGATAACGGTTCTCAAAGTGTGGTCCCTGGACCATGAGTATCAGCAACACCTGGGATTTGGTAGAAGCACAAATATTTGGGCCTCACCCCAGCCACACTGAATCAGAAACTCTGGAGATGAGACCCAGCAATCTGTGTTTTAACAAGCCCTCCAGGTGGTCCTGTTACACACTAAAGCTTGAGACCCACTGATCTATAGTTGACACTCCTCAGCTTCCCTCCACACCAACTCACACCTCTGTCCAAAGACAAGGTGGACAGATCACCAGGACCCCAATGAGAGAGCTTCTCTGGAGTAAGCTGGAGACTGCTTTCCTTGGCCCTCTCCTGATCCTGTTTTTGTTAATGATGGATGGAAGCATGGATGGCACACTGATCTCATTAACTGACGATAGAGAGCTGGATGGGGTAGAGATGTTGAATGATGACATTGGTACCAAAAGACACAAAGGGCTGGTCCAAATCTCTCAAGATGAAACTTAACGAGGTATATTAATTAGGATTAGAGTCAGCTTTGAGTGACAGAAAACCCAAATTTGCATTGGCTTAATAAGAGAGACGTATTTCTCATTCACATTAATGAACTCTGGAAGTGTCAGGCCAGAGTCAATGGGGTGGGTCCGCTCCCTGGAATTCCCAGGACTCAAGCTCCCCATCTGTCCCATTCCTAAGGTATGGCTTCGTCATCAAGTCAAAGATGGTGACATCCATGTTTCAGAAAGCAAAATGGAGAAAAGGGCCCGTTTTTGCTGTCTTTTAAGGATTCTGGATGCCATCACATTATCCTGCTTGCATCCTACTGGCCAAAACTTAGTATTATGGCCATAGCTGCAATGGAGGCTAAGGATTCTAGTCTTTATTTTTCTGGGCAGCTCAGCTAGAAATGTTATGCTATGGAAGAAAGAGAGAAGAAATATTGGGACCCAATGAGTAGTCTCTGCCAACCAAAGCAAAAACAAAGTCCTTTATAGAAGGTCTAGAATGTGAATGTCCCTTGAAGATTGTTGGCAGAGAAGGTGGAAGTAGGGAGTAATAGCCATGGAAGCAGCCCTCTGCTGTCTCCCTATACAAAAGCAGAAAACCCAAGCTATTCTAGCTTAAGTAAAAATAGAAGGTGTGGGGTAAAAAACTGAAATTCAGTGCCAGACACAGTGCTAGCTTCAGGATTGTCTCAAAGGATGTCATCAAGATTTGACCCGGGCTTCCCTGGTGGCGCTGTGGTTGAGAGTCCGCCTGCCGATGCAGGGGACACGGGTTCGTGCCCCCGTCCGGAAAGATCCCACATGCCGCGGAGCGGCTGGGCCCGTGAGCCATGGCCGCTGAGCCTGCGCGTCCGGAGCCTGTGCTCCGCACCGGGAGAGGCCCCAACAGTGAGAGGCTCACGTACCGCAAAAAAAAAAAAAAGATCAGACCCTTCTCCCTATCTCGGCTCCCCATTCCTCCATGGTGGGTTTATTCCTGTGCTTCACGTGGTGGCAAGATATTTACCCACAGGTCCAGGCCCCTATCCCCTGAACCTGCTGGTGGGCCAGGAGAAGCTCAAGTTCACTCTGTCCCACCCACATCTCCACCTGTTTCTCAAGTCAGCTTCCTCTAGCAAAATGGTTCTCAAAGCTGACTACTCACTGGAATCCCCTCAGGAGCTTTTTAACATCTCCTGATACACAAGCCTCTCTTCGTAAATCTGATTTTATCGGTCAGGGTGGGACGCTGGCATTTTAAAAACTTCCCCAGCTTCCCTGGTGGCGGAGTGGTTGAGAATCTGCCTGCTAATGCAGGGGACACGGGTTCGAGTCCTGGTCCGGGAAGATCCCACATGCCGCAGAGCAACTGGGCCCGTGAGCCACAACTACTGAGCCTGCGCGTCTGGAGCCTGTTCTCCACAACGGGAGAGGCTGTGATAGTGAGAGGCCCGCGCACCGCGATGAAGAGTGGCCCCCGCTCGCCGCAACTAGAGAAAGCCCTCGCATAGAAACGAAGACCCAATACAGCAAAAATTAATTAATTAATTAATAAACTCCTACGCCCAACATCTTCAAAAAAAAAAAAACCTTCCCCAGGTGATTCTCTTGTACATCTAGAGTGAAGAACCCCTGATCTAGCACACCGTGGGAGAGCGGAAGCTTTGCCTCTCAAGTGTCTCTGGAATCAGATCTACAGACACTGTGTGTGGGTGTCATGTGTCTCCTCCATCAGGCTCTGTTTCACTGTGGGCTCCCCCTTACTGCACCGCTGGGCACCCCCTGAACCTCCACACCTGTGTTCCCTTCATAGGATCCCATGTCTCCCTGTGGGGCCTGAGGAAGGGACCCCTTGACTGCCCTGCTTTTCTGTCTCCCCAAGATCTCTACACATGGCTGTCAAGGTTGACTTTCTTTTACTAAAGGACTGGGGTGATTTTAAAAGGGAAACACCGGTAGGAAGGAAAAAAATTAAAGGTTTGGGGAATGATCTACTCGTAGACTATAACTGAAATCTAAGACCAAGACCTGAAGAATGTCAACAATTAAGCTCCATAGCAAGGATTAGCTGATCAAAGAAGTTGGAAAGGATTATCCAGAGCGGTCACAGGAAATCCACAGGAGGATTGGACTCTGGAAGCCAAAAGAACAGAGGCTGAAAGTACCAGGAACGAGCTTACCCACTTTACTCTTTTGTCTACTGACCTCACCTGGTATCGTCTACTCTGGTGACTTCTTCTTTCAGTGAAATGTGAAATATTCAGAGCGATGGCCACAATGCTCCAAATTTCACTTGAAGCTCAAGTTACTCCCCTCGGATGTGTTGTCAATAGACACTCGATTTCTCTACAAAAAAACCAGAAGCTCATATAGCACAGGGAACTCTGCTCGATATTCTGTAATAACCTAAAAGGGAAAAGAACTTGAAAAAGAATAGATACATGTATATGTATAACTGAATCACTTTGCTGTACACCTGAAACTAACACAACACTGTTGATCAACTATACTCCAAAGTAAAATAAAAATTTAAATAAATAAATACATTAGAGACTTCTCAAAAAAATACAGAAGCTCATGAAAGCCTAGAAACTTCCCGAAAGGTCTCCAAAATAGTGCTCCTCAGATCCTCCCAAATATCAAATCAGAGATCTAGAGCTCCAAACTATGTGCACTGAGGTGCCCACGGTCACAGGCTGTGAATCAGAAGGACCCTGCAGGAGGCTTTAAATTTTTGAGGGAAACACAAGAACACCTGTCAGGAACCATACAAATTACTGTCAGTAAGTTATTTGGACCTAACTACTTAATTATCTACAATGTTATACATTTTTTGACTCACGAATAAATTACTGAGTTGACTATAACCATGAGCCCAGAAAGTTTGGGGATGTCCGAAACAGGTAAATAATTGACTCCAGCAAACCAAGAGCACTCTCTCTTCCTCATATTTACCATCACTGCAGCTGTCAGCCTAAAAATATGACACCCCAAGGGTATATAAATATTTGTTTATTACTCCAGCTGTAAGGGAATGAATTATTCCTGTTCAGATTATTAACAACCTACGGGTTAGATGAAATTAGAATTTACAGTAGAAACAATTTAGGTGGCATACTAAAGTGAAATATTTTATTTCAAACCCATGGAATATCTGAAGAAATCTAATTCATATTCAGAACATTTTCAGTTTTATATCTTTGCTTTCAGCCCAGGACTTCAGGGTGGGTGTTATAACAACAAAAAGCAAATAAAACCATGAAAATCATAGGCAACATCCTAGTTTATATCAATTAAATTTGTTCAATTCAATGGCCAAAGAACAGATTTCTAATCCTGGTTTTATATATGTATTATTCAGGATAGTCTTGGCTAATGTTGCAGTAAGTCCTAAAATGGCAAACTCTAAAACTCAGTGGTCTAACCACCACCCCCCCCCAAAAGCTTTATTTTTCACTTACCTAAAGTCTGATGAGGTGTGGGTATCTTTTTTCCAAGCTATAGCTGTGTCAGCTGAAATACCTGGCATCCAAGTTCCTGAGTCAAAGAAAGAAAGAGACGCAGGAAGCACACCAGCTCTTAATTGCCTCATCCCCAGAGTAACACGGGTTACTCCCACTCATAGCCCATTGGCCAGAGCTTGTCACATGGCTACAGCCTCTTTGCAAAGGATGCTGGGAAATGTAAGGGGGAGCATGGACATTTGGTAAACGCTGTCTCTGACACAATCCACTTGGTTATAGTGACATCAACTGAAGATATAAATTTACTAATTCATTCATTCACTCATCAAAAAGTATCTAGTGAGGACCTATTCTGTGTTGGGTGCTGTGCTTACACCCTGGTGGAGAATGCTAGATAATAAATAAGAAACCAAATAAATGAACAAGAAGGTAATTGCAGATTGTGGTGTGACTCTTCATTCATTCATTCATGTAGTGTTTATTCGTTAATTTATTCAACAAATTCGGGTTGAGTGCTGATTTTGTACCAGATATAGTTCTAGTGCCAGGGATATAACAATAAACCAAACAAAGCTTATATTCTTGTGGGGAGGATAGACAACTCACAAGCAATAAATAAAAATAGTCAAGTGGACGGGACTTCTCTGGTGGCACAGTGGTTGAGAATCCTCCTGCCAATGCAGGGTACACAGGTTTGATCCATGGTCTGGGAAGATCCCACATGCCACAGAACAACTAAGCCCATGTGCCACAACTAGTGAGCCCGCATGCCACAATTACTGAAGCCCACACACCTAGAGCCCGTGCTCCGCAACAATAGAAGCCACCACAATGAGAAGCCCGCGCACCACAATGAAGAGTAGCCCCGGCTCACCAAAACTAGAGAAAGCCCGCACGCAGCAATGAAGACCCAATACAGCCAAAAATTCATTCATTTATTTATTTATTTAAAAAAATAGGGCTTCCCTGGTGGTGCAGTGGTTGAGAGTCCGCCTGCCGATGCAGGGGACATGGGTTCGTGCCCCAGTCCGGGAAGATCCCACATGCCGTGGAGCGGCTGGGCCCGTGAGCCATGGCCGCTGAGCCTGCACGTCTGGAGCCTGTGCTCCACCACGGGAGAGGCCACAGCAGTGAGAGGCCCGTGTACCGCAAAAATAAATAAATAAATAAATAAATAAATAAATAAATAAATAAATAAAAATTTAAAAATAGTCAAGTGGAAATAAGAGCTATGAACAATAAAGCAATAGATGTGGTGGCCTCTGCTATAGTGATGTTTGTGTATTTTGGGCTTCCATGTGGATGCTGATGAACCGATACTAAGCCTATTTGCTATTTACCATATCTCCCCTAGCTCCCATTACTGGACCTCAACGTTGGGATTCCATATGATTTTATTTATTAATATGCAAAGATTTTCAAAATATGTTAAATGAAAAATTTTAAAGTCAGGTTCAAAATGGTATGTATGCAATGATCCCATCCCAAGGACTGGACTATAAAAGGCAATATGGAAGTCCACACATTGATATGCTAACAGAACAAATCCTGGATTTTGAAATTATACACAATTTTGTTTCCTTTCTTCATATATGGATATTCATACACATTTTCTAATTCATCTGCAATAAGCACTGATTATTAACGTAATCATGAAAATAAAATTTAGGAAAACTCTATATGGGTTAAGAGGCTAAATAATTCATAGGTTATATAAATTTTCCTGAGAAAGCAAAGGTATAGTTTTCGAATTTCCTCTTGGGAGAGTCAAGAAGGCACCCAGATTTGAAACTTGTGGGGGTATTCTCAGAGTTAGAATGCTTACTTCAAAGAGAGAAAAAAGAGATAAGTAGTGCTATGATGTATGAAGAGAGAATATGACCACTGTTCTAGGATAAAGCAGAGAGGCTTTTTACCTCTAAGTGCATGCTGCACAAAATCATCAGTACTGGGAAGTGCTGTGCCACTTACCTGGATGAGGATGCAATCCAGGGCAAGACCTAGAGATGCTGGAAATCAGCCTGCTCCAAGAGATTCCAAGAAAATGGGAAAGCATCAGAAAACATAAGATGAGCTCAGGGTCAGTGAGGGAAATGAACATGGGTCAATGACAAGACTGCTTGGAGATTCTGGGTATTAGAACAGTCTTACCTACTGTTATCATCACCATCATCATCATCATAATGATGATGCACAGTTATAGAGTCTTAATAGAATGCCAGGAAATGTGTTACATGTGTTATTTGCATAATCTCATTCAATGTATTGTGTACAAATTCATTTATATTTGTGTTGTATCAAATATTCTATTATTTTAATATCTGGACATATTCTGTGCTAGAGTACTCACAAGCAAGTTCATGTTAGGATGAACACTTCAAGGCTCAGGCAAGTAACAATTTCCAGGTGCAAAGAAGATTCCTGGAGGATGGGTGGGTAGCTCGTGTGGTGGGGGATGCCGATGTTGTGTTAATAACAGATAGAAAATGATTTACTATTTCTGGATGGGAAAAAGTTCTGGATGGGAAAGAATTCTTCTCACTTAGGAGTTCTCCACTGAACTCTAAACAAAGACTCAAGAAGTAGAATCATAAAAGCAGGCAAGTGGGGAAAGATCTAGATGTGGCAAGTTACCCTCGCTCTCTTTTGCTCATCCTACTAAGCACTTGTTCCATTCCCATCCCATTTTGGGGCACAACTCTGGGATAATGGAAACATCTGCTGTAAGCCAAAATCGAGTGTCAGGAAGTGAAAACGTTAAGAAGTATCTTGACTGACTGTTTCTTAAGTCCTGGACAATAGAATATATGTGAAAGGAGAGCCAAAAAAACTTCCTGAAATCAAACACATTAATATTTCTGCACCAGACATAGAAAACAAACTTATGGTTTCCAAAAGGGAAAGGTTGGGGAAGGAAAAATTAGGAGTTTGGGATTAACATGTACACACCACTGTACATAAAATAGATAACCAACAAGGACCTCCTATATAGCACAGAGAACTATACTCAATATTTTATAATAACCTATAAGAGAAAAGAATCTGAAGAATATACATATGTATAACTGAATCACTTTGCTATCCACCTGAAACTAACACAACATTGTAAATCAACTACACTTCAATAAAAAAATAAAATTAAAAAAATTCTTCAGCAGAAAAAATAATCTTACTAAATGGAAAAATAAAAACCAAAATAGCTTTATGTCAGTTCAGAGCAGGTTTTGTGGGTACTTTTTACAGTACCATCCACACTTAAAATTCTCTTGTTCTTTGTAGTCCTGGCTCTTATGTGGTCTCTGTGTCTGCACTATTAGGCTAGCACACCCCTTCAGCTGTTCCAAATCACCTGTGTGCTTTGCCCACACTTTAGGATTTTTCTTCTTAAGAAAACTAAAAAAGAAAAAAAAGATTTAACTTTAGTTTTCAGAACTTGAGAATTTAATTTTACAGAGTTTAACTTCAATTTAAGGGATTGTAATAGAGATCACTAAAATTTTTACTATTGTACTTTTTCAGCAAAAATATTAATTTTTAAACAAAGTTCATAAAACTAAAGAACTGGTTTATCTCTAGTTTCTGGCTATGTCTGATAACCATACTGTCTAATTGTCTTTTATGTAGTTTCTAAATGAACACATTATAGTCATTTAATTTTTATTTTTATTTTTATTTTTTTGGCTACGCAGCATGCGAGATCTTAGTTCCCTGACCAGGGATAAAACCCACGCCCCCTGCAATGGAAGCATGGAGTCTTAAGCACTGGACCGCCAGGGAAGTCCCTATAGTCCTTAAATTTAAATTTCTTTCTTCTGTTTGTTTTCTTGACCACATCCCATTCATCTGTTCTTCCGTCCTGTTTCCCCTGAAATGACCTGAGTCTGGAATGTGCAGATACCTTAGCCAGGGCCTGCCTTTTGCGATTCTTCATCCTCACTTCTATTAGGATTTGTGTTTACAGTTACCCCTACTCTTTGTTTCTGAACTGCAACAAAGTGTTTTATGGATTTTTTTTTTTTGGATATCTTTATGTATCCAAGAAAATGAGCTTTCTTGGGCTTCCCTGGTGGCACAGAGGTTGAGAGTCCGCCTGCCGATGCAGGGGACGCGGGTTCGTGCCCCGGTCCGGGAAGATCCCACATGCCGCGGAGCAGCTGGGCCCGGGAGCCATGGCCGCTGAGCCTGCGCTCCGCAACAAGAGAGGCCACAACAGTGAGAGGGCTGCGTACCGCAAAAAAAAAAAAAAAGAGAGCTTTCTCTTTGGACACTGATTTCTGTCTTGCGTTTATGATATATCAATCTTCCTTAGGACTAAAGAGCTTTATCTTTTCGCCTGCAACATTTTGCCTTATGCCCCATTCCTCGTTTGTCCTCACGTCCCATCAGTAGCCACATTCTACCTCTAAGACTGCCCCTGAAATGTTTCTGTCCCACTTTTGCCCCCTTAACATCAATCGTATTTTTCCTCCCAACTATTTGATTTAATTATTCTTTTACTTTGCACAGGGATTCTCAAATTCAGCAAAAACTCATCCATGGAACACTACCTTATGTCTGAAGTTGTAATGACTGGTATATTACTCAGGGGATTCCAGAGAAACAGAACCATGGGAAGATTATATACATATATTTTTTATTTATTATAAGATATTGTCTCACATGATTATGGAGGCTGAGAAGTCCCACGACCTGCTGTCTGAAAGCTGGAGACCCAGGAGGGTTGATGGTGTAGTTTGAAGGCCTTAGAGTGAGAACCAGTGGTGTAGATTCCAGTCCAAGTCTGAAGGTCTGAGAACCAGGAGCCCCTGGGACAGGAGAAGATCAATGTCCCAGCTCAGCAGTCAGGCAGAGAGAGAATTTAACTTTCTCCTCCCTTTTTTAAAAAATTAATTAATTTATTTTGGCTGCACTGGGTCTTCATTGCTGTGTGCGGGCTCTCTAGTTGTGGCACATGGGCTCAGTAGCCATAGTGCGTGGGCTTAGTTGCAGTATGTGGGATCTTAGTTCCCCAACCAGAAATCGAACACGGGCCCCCCTGCACTGGGAGCATGGAGTCTTGACCACTGGACCACCAGAGAAGGCTTCCCCCTGCCTTTTTGTTCTATTGAGGCTTGCAGCAGATTAGATGATGCCCATCCATGTTGAGGAGAGCCATCTGCTTTACTCAGTCCACCAATTCAAATGTTTCTTCCGGAAACACCCTCACAGACACCCAGAATAATATTTAACCAGTGATCTGGACATCCCAAGGCCAAGTCAAATTGACACATAAAATTAACTATCACAACTAGATATATTAAAGTAAGAGCACTGGCCTTGGAGATCAGAAACCAGGCTACTAGGCCCACCTGTACCTCCTACCACCTCTGCGAGCATGGGAAAGCCTCAGAGGCCATCTGGGATCTGCTATGGGGAGGCTTGTCCAAGGCTTCCTCAGCACCTTCCCATGCTCAGCTAAATGACCATCTCATAAGCAACAAGGTCCTACTGTATAGCACAGAGAACTATACTCAATATCCTATGATAAACCATAATGGAAAAAAATTTTTTAATGGAATATATATGTATGTATAACTGAATCACTTTGCTGTACAGCAGAAATTAACACAACATTGTAAATCAACTATACTTCAGTTAAAAAATATAGTGAGCAAAATAAATAAATAAATAAATAACTATCTCTGAATTTGTCTACCCAAGGCATGTGGGCATTGATAGAGGGAGTCCCATCAACAATTTTCCATTAGGGTTCAGGGGCAAGAAAGGCCAACTTGCCAATTGAAACAAATTTGGGAATATAAGATAGGCAGAGCAGGAAGTAACAGAACATTTTTCTGGGAGAGAGGTCTGTACTCTTACAGACAAAATCAAAGGAGAAATGAAAATCAAAGTGAACAACCTGCTCAGGCCTTGGTTTCCTCAACTGTTGTCTTTGCCTGGCCAACATCCATGCCCTTTCCTTCTGGTACCAACGCTTTGAGTTTGCTTTGAGAAGCACCCTTCCACCACTGTGTCCAGACTTGGTATGACTGTCCGAGAATCCTTTTCTCCCCTGGCCAAGCCCAGCTGAGCCAATGATTGAAGCTAATTTCTCCTGTGAGACCAGCACCAGAGACTGTCCTGGACTCAGTGAGTTCCTGCTTGCTAGCTCTCTGGAGCTGCTCTTTTTTTTTTTCTTCAATTTAATGTTTATTGTTTCAAACAACTTCAGTTACAAAATAAAACCACTGAATACATATTTTTATTTCAAAGAGATCATGTATTCTTCTTCTTATGTATACCAAGGTTATTTTTCTTTTTAAACTTGATGTATTTATAATATTTTGCACTACCTTTAGAATGTAGAATCTTTCTAGCTATAGTTATCAAATATATTATTACTCTTTTGTATAAATGTATTTGATTGCACTCACATTTTTAAAAATATAAACTAGTTATTGTGCATTTCTAGTTGGTTCCATGTTTTTTTCTCTCTAAGTGTACAGCTTTTTCATATACACACACTATACAAAATTGAGAACCAACAAGGGCCTACTGTATAGCACAGGGTGGAGAAGCTCTTCTATGTGCCCTCTCTGAGTCTAGTTCATGAATTTATTTTTAAATCCTGTGACCTATGTATACATCTCCAATACTTAAGTTATCCATAGTTAGTTTCTGTTGTTTATATCTATATAACCCTTACTGTCCATACAGATTCTTCCATGGATAGGTTTCCAGGAAGCTCTTTTTTTTATGTTCTCCCCACTTCATCTTTTAAAAACGTTTTCCTTTTTTTTCCCTCAGCATACTTGCTCCTTCTTGCATTTTCCACAAAAGGCTTAGTCTCTCCAACCTGAGAGGTCAGAGAAGGTTCTCATCATGCTTCTTGGGAGAAGCTTTGGGCGTTAATATTCTTTAGAAGAGAACACCTACAGGAAAAACAAACCTTTTTCTTCCCAATATTGACCACCTATCATAGCAAAATTTAGAAGTATTATGAGCCTCTCTTCACTCTGTCTACAAATATCTTCTCTCACAAAAGATGACATGAGAAAGAAAAGATGGGTTAATAAGAGAGAAGAAAAATAGAAATAACTTTGGTGTCCAACAGAGTTGGTTAGGTAAAGTACAAGAGTATCTACTTACTCAACAAAGCCATTAAAAAGTAATTATTATACCATATATCAGATAACTATTATACCATAACCAAATAGAACCCCAATGTATGCAAAATAGAACACTTTGCTATCATAGCAAGAATCCCCCAAGGAAAATAAGTAAATATGAGATGGAGCATGAAAAACCTTCCATGAGCAGAAATGGCTACCTCGGGTAGCACACAACAAAAAGCTCAAAACCCCTTTACAGAAGGACAAAATATCTTTCCCACAGAAGAGGACTGCCAATAGAGCTATTAAAATCCATGAATAAGCAAATTAATTCTTGAATAACCCCTTGTAGATTTTGTTTTTATCTGCCCAGCCCACTTTGTCTCCACTTTTTCTAGAAACAAACCTTACCCCCCTTCCATAAGAAGGTACACACATGACCCCAGCTTGAGTGTCACAGAACCCTCTTCCTGACTGTAGTGATTGGTCCAGAGATGGACATGGGAACACAACTGGAACCAAGTGAAGTCCTCAGTGGAGATTTTCTACTGAAGCAGGTGGGAAAGTCTGTTCCCTCTTTGACCATGAGCAGCACTCACATAATAGCTCAGTCAGCGTGAGGCCCCACTTACCTTGGCGAAGCCTGAGAGGATGATAAGGGATAAGCCAGCCCTAAGTGCCTGGAGCTGCCCTCAGTCTTGTAGTCAGTCTTCAATTCGGTGATACCTTCCAACAAAACCTCCTTTTTCCTTAAACTGGATGAGGTTTCTGCCACAGGGTCCCACCTGTGGGAAACATCATTCACCTCAACAAATGGTGACCAAATGCATCTGTGGACTTGCTGTCATTTGCACAGTGTTTTACGTGACTTTTTGTACCAGTAATCCCTGTCACGGAGGTCGTCTAGAATGACTCACCTACATAGCAGTTCAGAGAAGCCAAAGCCCAAATCCAGAGAGCTACCAGGGGCCACATACAGACATCCTCTTCTCTCTCTTTGGGCCATGTAGAACCACAATAGCTTCAGAGTCTTGATTACACCAAATTACCTCCATACCATCATACAGGAATCACTTATTTAAGAAATAATGCACTATGGGCTTCCCTGGCAGCGCAGTGTTTGAGAATCTGCCTGCTAATGCAGGGGACATGGGTTCAAGCCCCAGTCTGGGAAGACGCTGCCGAGCAAATAGGCCCGTGAGCCACAACTACTGAGGCTGCACGTCTGGAGCCTGTGCTCCGCAACCAGAGAGGCCGCGATAGTGAGAGGCCCACGTGCCGCAATGAAGAGTGGCCCCCCCCTTGCCACAACTAGAGAAAGCCTTCACGCAGAAAAGAAGACCCAACACTGCCAAAACTAAATAAAATAAAAATAAATAAATAAGAAGACCCCACGATCACTATTTAAAAAAAGAAAAAAAAGAAAGAATGCACTAAAGGAAAAGACTTCAAAGTCAAAAGGTGTTAATCCCCAAGATAGTTGTCCCATTGCTTTCCCGTGGTCTGGATTTGTCTTTCTGCATAGCAGAGACCACAACTAAACACCTGGACACAGAAGTGGAGGCAAATGGAGCAGTGAGGAAATCAGACTAGAAATTCAAAAAGAGAGTAAAAAGGACTTTTGACTGGCCCAGACCTTGACACATGGGTTCAAGCCAAGTCGAGTTAAACCCCTAAAGGGAGCAATGTGGATGACAAATGATGATCCAGTCTGCTTTCAGCTACAACTGGCTCTGAAAAGGAATATATATATATGTGTTCTAAATCACTGTGCTATACACCTGAAGCTAACACAACTTCATAAATCAACTATACTTCCATTGTTTTTTTAAAAAGTTACAATTGTCATAAATTATATATTTAATTCAGATTTGTTATTAACAGAGCAGGGTATAAGCAACTGTAACAGCTAAGAGGTTGCCCTAAGAGTTTATATTGTCTGGGACTTCCCTGGTGGCACAGCGGTTAGGAATCCTCCTGGCCAGTGCAAGGGACACAGGTTTGAGCCCTGCGCCGGGAAGACCTCACATGCTATGGAGCAACTAAGCCCATGCGCCACAACTACTGAGCCCGCACGCCACAACTACTGAAGCCCGCACTCCTAGAGCCTGTGCTCCGCAACAAAGAGAAGCCACCACAATGAGAACCCCGTGCAGTGCAAAGATGAGTAGTCCCTATTCGCCACAACTAGAGCAAGCCCGAATGCAGCAACAAAGACCCAATGCAGGCAGAAATAAATAATTTTTTTAAATGTTCTCAATTTATTAAAAAAAAAAAAAGAATCCACCTGCCAATACAGGGGAATGGGTTCAATCTCTGGTCCGGGAAGGCCCCACAGGCCCTGAAGTAACTAAGCCCATGTGCCACAACTAATGAGCCTGCACTCTAGAGCCTGTGAGCACCAACTACTGAGCCCACGTGCTGCAGCTACTGAAGCTTACGTGTCTAGAATCCGTGCTCCGCGACAAGACAAGCCACCTCAATGAGAAGCCCACACACGGCAATGAAGAGTAACCCCCGCTCACCGCAAATAGAGAAAACCTGCACATAGAAGAGAAGACCCAACAAAGACAAAAATAATAATAATTAATTAATTACTTTAATTAAATAATAAAATTTTTAAAAAAAGAGTTTATATTGCCTGAACACAAGTTTAATGCAAAGTTCAGGCAAGGGGGTGGGGAACCAGAAGAAAAACCCGAAGAGTTCAATTACATTTAAAATGAGTAATGAGGGCGACCTTCAAGATGGCAGAGGGGTAAGACGCGGAGATCACCTTCCTCCCCACAAATACATCAGAAATACATCTACATGTGGAACAGCTCCTACAGAACACCTACTGGATGCTGGCAGAAGACCTCAAACTTCCCAAAAGGCAAGACACTCCCCACATACCTGGGTAGGGCAAAAGAAAAAACAGAGACAAAAAGAATAGGGACAGGACCTGCACCTCTGGCAGGGAGCTGTGAAGGAGGAAAAGCTTCCACACACTAGGAAGCCCCTTCAGTGGCAGAGACGGAGGAGGGTGGCAGGGGGGAAGCTTCAGAGCCACAGAGGAGAGCGCAGCAACAGGGGTGCAGAGGGCAAAGCAGAGAGATTCCCACCCAGAGGATATGTGCGGACCAGCCCTCACCAGCCCGAGAGGCTTGTCTGCTCACCTGCCGGCCAAGATGGGTGGGGCTGGGAGTTGAGGCTCGGGCTTTGGAGGTCAGATCCCAGGGAGAGGACTAGGGTTGGCTGCGTGA
>RJWK010037073.1:5792-21536 GCA_004363435.1 Platanista minor | reverse complement strand
CTCAGTGATGTGAGCACTGTTGCTCAGGAGTGACAAGTTGCTAATATGCAGAAGGGATGGGTGATATTTCTTGCTTCTCATGATGCATGTTTCTGTATGTTAATGACTTGTTGGGTAGCTATTAAGGTACTAGAATTGATAAATGTGTACAGGGTCCTTTTGCAATAAAACTGGTTATGACTTGAAAAAAAATAAATAAATAAAATGAGCTTCAACCCCTTTCTTCCCAACCTCTGTCTCAAGGATATTTTCATAAACAAAGTATAATGAGTGAGTAATTTCCATATGGAGACTGTTTGCCACATAGCTTATCATTTGAAATGTTTCTATCTGCAAGTTTTGGGGGTCACAGGTTTAAGCTGGGGGAGGTAAATGATGGGAAACACTATCTGTAACTTTGAGTGTTACAGTTTATAGCCAGCCAGAATTGTGTACTCAAAGACAGGAAGGTATTTTTAAAAGCGCTTATCTGAGAACAATTTGTATTGGGTTAGTTTGGGGCTCTTGCTGGCAGAATATAGCCTGGTTAAATTTGGCAATGCTGTTCTTTGCTTTAATAGGAATCAATCCAACATGTTTCAGAATCACGGGGTTCTTCAGATTATTTTCTGGGGGCCAAAACTTTGACCAGGAGAGTCTAGTTCCTTGCAAACCAGAAAGAAAAAAAAAAACAATTGCCAAACCAGTTAGACTAATTCTATTCATATATATAATTAGGGAAATCAAAATCAAGGGGATAGAAGAAACCAGTAAAGAAATGAGCAAAGGACATGAGCAGTTTACAGGAAAAAATATGTATGCCCTTTAAATATATGAAAAGATGGTCAATTTCCCTCATAATAATGGAAATACAAATTTTAAACTACCCTGAGAGTAAAGGAAAAGGACCGAGTATATCCAAAGAAATTTTTAAAAAAGAAAAAAGTTGGGGCTTCCCTGGTGGCGCAGTGGTTGAGAGTCCGCCTGCCGATGCAGGGGACGCGGGTTTGTGCCCCGGTCCGGGAAGATCCCACATGCTGCGAAGCGGCTGGGCCCCTGAGCCATAGCTGCTGAGCCTGCGCATCCGGAGCCTGTGTTCCACAACGGGAAAGGCCACAACAGTGAGAGGCCCGCGTACCACAAAAAACAAAAACAAAAACAAAAAAACCTTAGCACAATGCCTGCACATCATATGGTAGTTCTTGTAGTTTTTTTGAGAAACTTCCATACTGTTTTCTACAGTGGGTGTACCAATTTACATTCCTACCAATGATGTACAAGGGTTCCCTGAAAAAGGTCTAGTAGTGTCTTATACAACTAACATGCACCTGTCTTATGACCCAACAATTCTACTCTTAGGTATTTACTCAAGCATAATGAAAGCACATCTCCATTAAAAAAAAAGTTGTAAAAGAATGTTCTTAAGAGTTTCCCTCATAATAGCCAAGGACTTTGACACAGTCCAGGTGTCCATCAACAGAGAATGGATAAACAAATTTTGGTATACTTATACAATGAAATGCTCACTAAAAAAAAATAAAGGACTACTGATAAACACAACATGAATGAATCTCAAAAACAATAATCTGAGTGAAGGAAGCCTTACAAAGAAAGTACACGCTGTATAATTCCAAAGGATTTCTAGAACAGGTAGAATTAATTTTTGATGAAGAAAATCATTACCGTTTGGTTGCCACTGTGGATGTTGGGGTTAGGACTGAGGAAAGGGGCAAAAGGGAAATTTCTGGGATCATATCTTGATAGGGGTTTGGTTAAACAGGAGTATGCATCTGTGAAAATCCAGAAAATGTACCCTTAAGATTTGCACATTTCATTTTTTTAGCATCTTTATTGGAGTATAATTGCTTTACAGTGGTGTGTTAGTTTCTGCTTTATAACAAAATGAATCAGTTATACATTTACATATATCCCCATATCTGTTCCCTCTTGCATCTCCCTCCCTCCCACCCTCCCTATCCCACCCCTCCAGGTGGTCACAAGGCACCGAGCTGATCTCCCTGTGCTATGTGGCTGCTTCCCACTAGCTATCTATTTTACATTTGGTAGTGTATCAAAAGAAAAAGAACAACCATAGACATGCATGCTGCAGTATTTAGGGAGAAGTGCATTGCTATTGTAATTTACTTTGAAATGCATTAAAAATAAGTCAATGAAAGGAGAAAGGGATGAACAAATACGTGACAAGTCATGCATAGTAAAATTATGATAGTAGAATACCAATGGTGGGTATACAGTAGTCACTGTAAAATTCTTTCTACTTTGCTTTATATAAAATTTTTTTAAAAATTAAATGTTCGGGGCTTCCCTGGTGGGGCAGTAGTTGAGAGTCCACCTGCCAATGCAGGGGACACGGGTTCGTGCCCCGGTCCGGGAAGATCCCACATACCATGGAGCGGCTAGGCTTGTGAGCCATGGCCGCTGAGCCTGTGCGTCCGGAGCCTGTGCTCCGCAACGGGAGAGGCCACAACAGTGAGAGGCCCGCGTACCGCAAAAAAGAAAAAAAAATTAAATGTTGGCAGAGAGATAAAATGTGAATTGCAGAATCTAGGTGGTAGACAGATGGGTTTTCACTGTACAATTCTTGTTAATTTTTCTGTGTGTTTGAGATTTTTCACAATAAAATGTTTAAAAAACTATACTGAGGGGCTTCCCTGGTGGTGCAGTGATTGGGAGTCTTCCTGCCGATGCAGGGGACACGGGTTTGTGCTCCGGTCCGGGAGGATCCCGCATGCCGTGAAGCGGCTGGGCCCGTGAGCCATGTCCGCTGAGCCTGTGTGTCTGGAGCCTGTGCTCCGCAATGGGAGAGGCCGCAGCGGTGAGAGGCCCACGTACCGCAAAAAAAAAAAAAAAAAAAAAAAACTATACTGAGATACCTACTTGTTTCCAACAGTTTGGCAAAAATCCAAGAGTTTATCAACATACTCATTTAGCAAGGCTGTGGGGAAACAAGCACACCCATACATTTTTGGGGGGAGTGTAAAAAGGTACAAATGGAGAGGAATCTGTAAATATCTAGAAATGCATTTGCCCTTCCATTCAGAAAACCCATTTCTATTACTCTATTCTAACATTACACCTGTACACACATGAAATAACATGTATGCAAGATTATTCAGTGTGGCATTATTTCTAATAAGAAAATATTGCCAAAAACACAGTCTAGCAACTAGCAACTGGTAGAATAAACCATGGCATACCCAAGCAATTCAATACTAGGCAACTATTTTTAAGAAATCACAATCTCTATGTACTAACATGGAGGATTCTCTAGAATATAAAGTTAAATGAAATAAGTAAAGTGCAAAAGGTAGTACTCTATCTTTTGAGAAAGGTAGGAAATAAAAATATATATACTCTTCTTTAGCACAGGGAGATCAGCTCGGTGCTTTGTGACCACCTAGAGGGGTGGGAGGAAGATGCAAGAGGGAGGGGATATGGGGATATATGTATATGTATAGCTGATTCACTTTGTTATAAAGCAGAAACTAACACACCACTGTAAAGCAATTTAAACTATTATATATATATATGTATTCTTATTGGCTTGTATTTGTGTGAAGGAACACCAGAAGGATAAATAAGTAACTAAAAAATGGCTACATGTGGGATGGGGAGGAACATAGTGGATGGATATGGAGTAAAGGGAAGACTTTTACAAAAGTGTTACTTCAATACATATATGATTGTATCATCTATACAATGAAATAAAACACAACATATACCAATGGAGGATTTAAAAAAAAGCCATGATGGAGTGGGAGCATGGGCTTTCTAGTTAATTTGGATTATCACCCATAAACTGTCACAACAGTTTCAATTTCTATAAATTTAAAAGCAAATTGAGAAGTAGCAACAGCCTCCATACCTTTTGGTCCAGGTAGCCCATCCAAGCCAGCTTGTCCTGGAGGACCTTGAGGTCCTGGGAAACCACGATCCCCTTTTGGACCAAGTATTCCTTTGAAACCTGGGATTCCTGGAGGCCCAGGTGGCCCAGGTAGCCCATATCCTGGTTCTCCCTTGAGCATACACATGATAAAACACAACAAAAACTCCCATGACTTTCTTGGTGTTTACTGTTTACTATAAAGAATTTAAAGCAGAAAATACAAGGTAATATCCCCCCCGCCATGGTAAAGGGAGTAGGATAATTAAATGAAAAGTAATTGGCATGCAGGACAGAACATATGGAAGGATAGGAAACTGGGCTTAGTAAAACAAATTGAATTATTTGGTCTGGTTTCAGGACAAGAAAGAAATAACTGAGACAGCATGAGATTAAAGAACCGAAGTGATGAAATGTGATTACAGACTGGGTACTGTATTAGATGATTATTTTAAATTTGACTAAGTATGATAATAGAATTGTGGGTTTTCTATATAATGTCTGTTTACTTAGAGGTGAATACTGAAGTATAGATATTTATAGGTGAAATGACACAATATTGAGATTTGGGTTAAAATACTTCAGCAAAGAAAAAAAGCATAGATGAAGCAAATATGATAAAATCTTGATAATTTAGAATCTGAGTGATGGATATATGAAAGTTCACTGTATTATTCCTTTTACTTTTGCGTTCATTTGAAAAGGTTAATAATAAAATTAAAACAATCAATAGAGAAGTGATTTCTCATGAGAACTGTGGCCATGGTCAATTTTTCTTCCAATGGAAAAAAGTTATTGATAGCAATCATAAAAACACAGGAAGTTTAAATTAATTAAACACAGAGAAAATACAGGAACAGTTAGGATAATTACGTACCATCGCAGTTTGCTGAAGACTAAGGAAAATTTTAGATTAGCTAAATTGTAGTAAGAGGAATAAAAACCAACTCAAACACAGTACCATTATTAGTACTAAGTCGATAGCAATGATTTGCATTAAGTATCTGGGATGGAATTGGGACAGAGGGGAAACGTATGAGAAGTACTTGGCATGATATTCAACACCATTTCAACCAAACATCACACAGACATGGACAGAGATTAAATGGAATGATGGTACTACAGAAAAGCACAGGGGAAGGTGATGATTGTATTCTCTCATCTCATCTCATCATATAACCAGTCACTCTAAACAGGTTCAGAAACTTCTTTTTTTTTGCTTCAAATTAGACCCTTGGACTATTAAAAAGTATTTGGAATTAAATATTTTTAAATAAAAATACAATAAGTTAAGTTTTATTTATACAGTGAAGACTTCGGATGATGTCTAAATCAAAATAGAGAAGGCTAAGGAAGGTAGGGGGAATAGAAAAAGAAGAAAAAATAAATTAAAATGTCTCAGACCTTTAGTCCTGGAAAGCCTGGTGGCCCAGAAGGTCCTTCTAGACCAATTCTTCCAGGTGTCCCAGGTGCTCCTGGAGGTCCTGGAATTCCAGGAAAACCTGTAAAATTAGAAGCCATTTTTTAATCTCCAAAGAGAAGACACTATAAGAAAGAAAGATACCCAAACTCCCAAACCCACATTTTCACCCTATTCAATCATGCTTAGTGACTACAGTAAGATGGTAAAACCACAATGACATTCTAGATGACTACTTCAGACTAAGCCTTACAAATACCTGATATTCTCTCTCAATCACCATATGGTCCCCTATTATTGTCATATAGGGCTAATGCGTGTGGAAGATATGCTCTTCTAAGGAAAATCAAAGCTATTACCAACGAGATAGAACAAAATTAAGGAATGAATCCAACACAAAAATGCAGAGAATCTTTTCTTCTGCTTACATCTGGATACAGTATGATAAAAGACCTACCACATAATTCTGGAAGTGAACTAAAAACAATTGCAGAAAATAAATAAGGAACCACAAGCTTTAAATGACACATTAAACAAGATGGACTTAATTGATATTTAAGGGCATTCCATCCAAAAACAACAGAATACACTTTCCTCTCAAGTGCTCGTAGAACATTCTCCAGGATAGATCATATCTTGGGTGACAAAACAAGCTTCGATAAATTTAAGAAAATTGGAATCATACCAAGTATCTTTTCCAACCACAACACTATGAGACTAGATATCAATTACAGGAAAAAGTCTGTAAAAAATACAAACACATGGAGGCTAAACAATACACTACTAAATAACCAAGAGATCACTAAAGAAATCAAAGAGGAAATCAAAAAATACCTAGAAACAAATGACAATGAAACCACGATGACCCAAAACCTATGGGATGCAGCAAAAGTACCTATAAGAGGAAAGTATATAGCAATACAATGCTACCTCAAGAAATAAGAAAAATCTCAAATATACAACCTAACATTACATCTAAAGGAATTAGAGAAAGAAGAACAAAAAACCCAAAGTTAGCAGAAGATAAGAAATCATAAAGATCCGATCAGAAATAAATGAAAAAGAAATGAAGGAAACAATAGCAAAGATCAATAAAAGTAAAGGCTCGTTCTTTGAGAAGATAAACAAAATTGATAAACCATTAGCCAGACTCATCAAGAAAAAAAGGGAGAAGACTCAAATCAATAGAATTAGAAATGAAAAAGGAGAAGTAACAACTGACACTGCAGAAATACAAAGGATCATGAGAGATTACTACAAGCAACTATATGCCAATAAAATGGACAACCTGGAAGAAATGGACAAATTCTTAGAAAGGCACAACCTTCTGAGACTGAACCAGGAAGAAACAGAAAATATAAACAGACCAATCACAAGCACTGAAATTGAGACTGTGATTAAAAATCTTCCTACAAACAAAAGCCCAGGACCAGATGGCTTCACAGGCGAATTCTTTCAAACATTTAGATAAGAGCTAATACCTATCCTTCTCAAACTCTTCCAAAATATAACAGAGGGAGGAACCCTCCCAAACTCATTCAATGAGGCCACCATCACCCTGATACCAAAACCAGACCAAGATGTCACAAAGAAAGAAAACTACAGGCCAATATCACTGATGAACATAGATGCAAAAATCCTCAACAAAATACTAGCAAACAGAATCCAACAGCACATTAAACGGATCATACAACATGATGAAGTGGGGATTATCCCAGGAATGCAAGGATTCTTCAATATGCGCAAATCAATCAATGTGATAAGCCATATTAACAAATTGAAGGAGAAAAACCATATGATCATTTCAATAGATGCAGAAAAAGCTTTTAACAAAATTCAACACCCATTTACGATAAAAACCCTCCAGAAAGTAGACACAGAGGGAACTTACTTCAACATAATAAAGCCCATATATGACAAACCCACAGGCAACATCGTTCTCAATGGTGAAAAACTGAAACCATTTCCTCTAAGATCAGTAACAAGTTTGTCCACTCTCACCACTCTTATTCAACATAGTCTTGGAAGTTTTAGCCACAGCAATCAGAGGAGAAAAATAAATAAGAGGAATCCAAATCAGAAAAGAAGTAAAGCTGTCACTGTTTGCAGATAGCATGATACTATACATAGAGAATCCTAAAGATGTTACCAGAAAACTACTAGAGCTTATCAATGAATGTGGTAAAGTAGCCAGATACAAAATTAATGCACAGAAATCTCTTGCCTTCCTCTACACGAATGATGAAAAATCTGAAAGAGAAATAAAGGAAACACTCCCATTTACCACTGCAACAAAAAAATAAAATACCTAGGAATAAACCTACCTATGGAGACAAAAGACCTGTATGCAGAGAATTATAAGACACTGATGAAAGAAATTAAAGATGATACTAATAGATGGAGAGATATACCATGTTCTTGGATTGGAAGAATCAACATTGTGAAAATGCCTCTACTACCCAAAGCAATCTACACATTCAATGCAATCCCTATCAAACTACCAATGGCATTTTTCACAGAACTAGAACCAAAAATTTCACAATTTGTATGGAAACACAAAAGACCCCGAATAGCCAAAGCAATCTTGAGAACGAAAAACGGAGCTGGAGGAATCAGGCTCCCTGACTTCAGACTATACTACAAAGCTACAGTAATCAAGACAGTACGGTACTGGCACAAAAACAGAAATATAGACCAATAGAACAGGATTGGAAGCCCAGAGATAAACCCACACACATATGGTCACCTTATTTTTCATAAAGGAGGCAAGAATATACAATGGAGGAAAGACAGCCTCTTCAATCAGTGGTGCTGGGAAAACTGGACAGCTACATGTAAAAGAATGAAATTAGAACACTCCCTAACACCATATACAAAAATAAACTCAAAATGGATTAAAGACCTAAAGGTAAGGCCAGACACTATAAAACTCTTAGAGGAAAGCATAGGCAGAACCCTCTATGACATAAATCACAGCAAGATCCTTTTTGACCCACCTCCTCGAGAAATGGAAATAAAAATAAACAAATGGGACCTAACGAAACTTAAAAGCTTTTGCACAGCAAAGTAAAACATGAAGAAGACGAAAAGACAACCCTCAGAATGGGAGAAAATACTTGCAAATGAAGCAACTGAGAAATGATTAATCTCCCAAATTTATAAGCAGCTCAATATCAAAAAAACAAACCCAATCCAAAAATGGGTAGAAGACCCAAATAGACATTTCTCCAAAGAAGATATACAGATTGCCAACAAACACATGAAAGGATGCTTAACATCACTAATCATTAGAGAAATGCAAATCCAAACTACACTGAGGTATCACCTCACCCCGGTCAGAACGGCCATCATCAAAAAATCTACAAAAAATAAATGCTGGAGAGGATGTGGAGAAAGGGGAACCTTCTTGCACTGTTGGTGGGAATGTAAATTGATACAGAAACTATGGAGAACAGTATGGAGGTTCCTCAAAAAACTAAAAATAGAACTACCATATGAGCCAGCAATCCCACTACTGGGCATATACCCTGAGAAAACCGTAATTCAAAAAGAGTCATGTACCACAATGTTCATTTCAGCACATTTACAATAGCCAGGACATGGCAGCAACCTAAATATCCATCGAAAGATGAATGGATAAAGAAGATGTGGCACATATATACAATGGAATATTACCCAGCCATAAAAAGAAACAAAATTGAGTTATTTGTAGTGAGCTGCATGGACCTAGAGTCTGTCATACAGAGCGAAGCAAGTCAGAAAGAGAAAAACAAATACCATATGCTAACACATATATATGGAATCTAAAAAAAATGGATGTGAAGAATCTAGGTGCAGGACAGGAACAAACATGCAGACATAGAGAATGGACTTGAGGACATGGGGATGGGGAAGGGTAAGCTGGGACGAAGTGAGAGAGTGGCATGGACATATATACACTACCAAATGTAAAATAGAGAGCTAGTGGAAAGCAGCCACATAGCACAGGGAGATCAGCTTGGTGCTTTGTGACCACCTAGAGAGGTGGGATAGGGAGGGTGGGAGGGAGACATAAGAGGGAGGAGATATGGGGATATAAGTATAGGAGATATGGGGATATATGTGTACGTATAGCTGATTCACTTTGTTATAAAGCAGAAACTAACACACCATTGTAAAGCAATTATGCTCCAATGAAGATGTAAAAAAAATTGCATATATTATACACATATATACACATAAAATCAAATATGACTCTTTTGAAGTCATTTAGTATAAATGAGTAAGGACATGTTTAAGCACTGATCTCAGACCAATGCACACTCTTGCCATTCATGAGAAAAGAAATTCTGTGAAGAATAAAGCATAACTGAAGCAACAGCCCTAAAAATTTCAGTAAATCAAGAGAATATGATTTAGGATAAAACATTACTTGGATATATGTGTGCAATAAATCTGTTTTCTGTTTAATACAATCCATTCATTTAACAAATATCTATTGAGTGCTTAATATGTGCCAGGGACTTCTCTGAGCCCTGAAAATACAGTGGTGAACACAAAAGACAATAATTACTGTGATTTTTTAAGCTTGTATGTCATTTTTGCATATCTAGGATTTAGATATTTTCTTGTCTGGAATGTTTTACATAAAGACAATGAAACTATAATACATACATGCTGTGACTTTTCCCTTACATTCTTTATTGCACATAGGAAAAAGTTGCACGAATATACTTTATCTGTTGTGATGGCTATATCAAAGAATAATATCATACTAACCAGCTAACCTACCTTGCCTGCTACCCAGTCCTACATACCTTTGGGACCAGGTGGTCCAGGAAGCCCGATTCCAGGGATACCTGGTTCACCTTTGCTACCAGGTATACCTGGCAAGCCTGGCTGGCCTGGGAGTCCAGGTTCACCTACGGAGAAACAGCAGTTTTTTGGAAGTAGCCAAAGAGAGAAACCAACAAGTGTTGAAGACATGGTCAAATAAATTCCTCACATACCTGGAAGACCTACTTCCCCATCTCTGCCTGGGTTACCAGGCAAGCCAGGCTTCCCTGGCTGTGTTATGGTCTGACCTGGATCACCTTTAGGACCTAAGAACAAGTGGGAATTAATAGTGAATGCGAAGTGTTCACTTGACTAAAGAGCTCCACTAATTAAAACAAAAAAGAAAGTACTTACAATCTTCTAAAAATTCAAACTCACAAAATTCCACGAGAAAAACAATCATATAAATTTTCAAGGAAGATACTAAACAGAAGGATGAAATTCCAAAGAGAAAAGGAGATGACAGTTTTAAGGGTTTCCATGAAGATGGCATCTATAAAAATATTAGGCAACTATAACAACATTTTCTAAATGTAAGTAAAAAAAAATACTTCTTTTTGGTTAACTAGTGGTACTTTAAGGTTTTATGTGTGCCAAGTACAACTACTTCTCATTAATTGAAATAAGAATTTGAAATAGGCTCAGGACAAAGATGGATTTCTTAAACATGACATAAAAAGCACTAACCATGAGAGAGAAAAGGTTGATATATTTGACTACATTCAAATTGACTTCTGTTCATTAAAGACACCATACAGAGAGTGAAAATGGCAAGCCATAGTGAATTAAGATTTTTCAAAATAAATAGCTAATAAAGAACTAATACAAATAATATATATATATATATATATATATACACACACAAACACACACACACACACATATATATTCCTCCAAATCAATAACAAAAAGAAACAATCCAAAAGAAAAAATGGTCGAAAGACTTGAATAGACATTTCACAAACAGAAATTCAAATGGTCAACAAACATATGAAAAGGTGATAAACATTAATATAATCAGAGAAATATAAAATAAAACTGCCATGAGATATATCACACTCAACAGACTGGCAAAAATGAAAAAGTCTAACAGTACAAAATACTTATGAGGATACAGAGCAACAAGAAACCTCTAATACTGCTGGTGGGAGTATAAATTGGTACAATTGCTTTGGACGTAGTTTGGAATTATCTAGTAAAGCTGAAGATGTATTTATTCTATGCCTCAAGAATGCTAATCTTAAATATATACCCTAGTCTAGGGATTGGCAAATTTTTTCTGTAAAGGAGCAGACAGCATATACTTTAGGCTTTGTGGGCCATCTGGTCTCTGTAGCAACAACAACTCTGCAGTAGAAGTGCAAAAGCAAGCATAAGCAATAGTGAATGGCTGTGGATGTGTTCAAATAACATTTTCATTTATGACAACATGTGGAGGGCCAGAGTTGTAGTTTGCTGATCTCTGTCACAGAGCAGTGTATGCACATGTACACCAGAAATATATATAAAAGAATGCACATAGAAGCATTATTCATAACAGGCACGAACTATAAATAACCCAACTGTCCATCAACAATAGAATGCATAAAGCAACGGTGATACACACACATACACACACACACAGTGGGATACTGTACAGCAGTGAAAATGAATATGCTATATCCATACACAAAGTTAACATAAAGAATACTTACCCTATGCTTACATTAATATAACACTCAAAAAGAAGCATAATTAAAGTACTTTGTTTAGGAATACATATCTAGGTGATAAAACTATATATGGAAGGAAATTATGCAAAAGTCAGGACAATGTTTACCTTTGGAGAAATGGAAGGGGATTATGATAAGGAAAGGACAGAGAGAGGAGGATAGGGGTTTCGAGGATGCTGGCAATGTTGTGTTTCTTGACGCATGTGGTAGTTATGTGTGTGTTTATAATTATTTGTTAAACTTTGCATTATATATATCATGCACTTAAAGACAACAACAGTAACAATAAATACAGTCAAAAAATTTAAAGAGAAGCCCCTCTTAAAACACACACACACACACACACACACACACATTTATGTTTCCCTGCTAAGAAGCTCTGAAAAGGCCAAATATAAATTGCAATGGAAACACAACTCTCATAAAAGGAAGCCAAGAATGGCCAAAAGATAATAAATATATTTCTGCTTTTAAGCACCAAACTAAAAACAAAACAACCATAGTAAACTCACCTGGTATTCCTGGCTGGCCTGGATTTCCTGCTACACCTTGTATGCCTTTTTCACCTGGTGGGCCTGGAGGGCCAAAACCAAGAGGGCCCATAGGCCCCCTATTTCCTGGGAGACCTGGCAAACCTGGGTTCCCAGGGGGACCTCTTTCACCCTTAAAAGCAATTCCACCCTGAAAAGGGAAAAAGTTAATACAGAAACATATAGATATAACAGCTATCTGTAGGTTGGCATTACTAAGTACAACTAGAGAAATGATACAGCCATAAATGGTTCTTAAAAACTGCATAAGTGTGTGTTATTATGGGGTGGTATGTGTGATCACTCTACTTATTCATTCTTTTAACATATATTTTTGAGTTCCTTCTACGTGCCAGATGCTGGTGATAAAGCAAAGAATAAAAATAGGCAAAAATCTCTGCATTTATGAAGCTTACATTCAAAAATCTCTGTGTTCATGAAGTCAAGAAGTGTACAGCCTAGCTAACATTTAATAAAATAGCACTTTCTACCTAAATATCCTGGGCTGTGTGTTGTGCACAAAATAAGAATCTACTCATTTATCTTCAATCTGTAGGCTCCATGGCACATTTCACACGGCCATCTACTCACACTAATCTCTAAGCTTACTTCATATAAAAACCAAATTAGTCTTTTGTTGTCCGGTCTGAAAAAAAACCAGACAAGGCTATGTGGGATAAGAAAAGGGAAACCTCACAGTGACCCATAAGCATCTTAACCTCCTGCCTACCTAGTCATAGCAAATATTACTCAATATAGCAGTGGGTTAAGCAGAAAGAATTAATAAAACCACTGAGAAAAGAACTGTAAAGAAACCCTATGTAGTCAATAACAATGTACCATTAGTATATATAATCACATTCTTTTAAGCATTGATTACATGTTCATCTCAGCACCAGGCCTATCCTAGGAAACATCACTAACAATTTGACATGACAAAACCAAGAATATCAAACCAACTCACAGGTTCTCCTTTGGGGCCAGGAAGCCCTGGCAATCCATCCTGTCCAGGGGTGCCAGGTAAACCAGGAAGCCCTGGAGCTCCAGGAGAACCCAAATCTCCTTTGTCACCCTTCATTCCTGGAAAAGTAAGGATGTCACCAGGTTCACCTTTAGGTCCGGGAAAGCCTGGAGCGCCTGGAGCTCCTGGTATGCCCTGAGGAGGGGGGGACCACAATAAAGAGGGGAAAAAGAAGAGAGAGAAAAAGAAAATCAGTTTCTTTTTTTCTAATACTTTCTCCAGTTTATCCCATCAACCTACCCAATAACATTTAGTGTACCAAGCTATGAGTCAAGTGAGACATATGAGTCAGCGAGAGTGAAAGAATCAAATATATCATAATAAGAAAACTAAATTTCTTTTATATATATCCATAAGTGAAAATCAAAGTGTAAATGGGTTTCTTCTACTTCTTTTCTTATATGATATACTTAAAACTTACTGTTAATCCTTTGGGACCGGTTGCACCAGCGTGTCCTTTTTCACCCTTCTGTCCAGGGAAACCAAGAGATCCTAATACACACATACACAAACACACACACACACACACACACACACACACACACACACACACACAGAGTAATGTGAGCTTTGAGCTAGAAATCCTGACAAAGCTCATATAAAAATCAGCAAGTCAGGAAGTCAAGTTTTAAAATAAGTATGCCAGACTTCCCCAGTGGCGCAGCGGTTAAGAATCCGCCTGCCAATGCACCAATGCAGGGGACACCGGTTCGATCCCTGGTCCGGGAAGATCCCACATGCCGTGGAGCAACTAAGCCCGTGTGCCACAACTGCTGAGCCTGAGCTCCAGAGCCTGCGAACCACAACTACTGAGCCCGCGTGCCACAACTACTGAAGCCCACACGCCTAGAGACCGTGCTCCGCAACAAGAGAAGCCACCGCAATGAGAAGCCCATGCACCACGACCCCCGCTCGCCACAACTAGAGAAAGCCCACATGCAGCAATGAAGACCAACACAGCCAAAAAATAAATTAATTAATTAATTAAAAAATAAGAATGCCATGCAATCCCATTTAACAAGTCACATTTTGATTTTTCTATTCTATGCTCTGAAGGTGAGGAGATCATCCTTTCTTTTAGGTAAAGCTAACATTTCCTGGTACATACAGCATTGTATCCTTAGGTATTTCCAATTTCAAAGCCTCTCAGAGCTTGCAGCTACCAAGTACTATGCACAGAAATGCTCTGCTCTTATAACCACCCCATTGCCAAGGTGAGAAGGAGATAAGGACAAAGTCTGTGTATCTTTCTTTGTTCTTACTTAAACAATTTTCCTAGATTCCTACCACTTCTTTCTTTGGTTTGTCACTCCCTAAAATTTGGTTTATGAGAAAGGATTGGTGCTCAAAGACTAGAGGAAATATTACTAAAGCAGTGCTCTCAAAATGGGTCCCTGGACTAGCTGCATCAGCATCACCTGGGCACTGGTTAGAAATGCTAATTATTGGGCCCTCCACCCCAGGTCTACTGAATCAGAAAATTTGGGGGGGTGGGACCCAGGAATATGGGTTTTAACAAGCCCTCCAAGTAATTCTGATGCACTCCCAAGTTTGAAAACCACTCGACTGGAAGTACAAGGCTAGATGATTAACTTCTAGGGGCAGCTATAAGACTTGCTGAAAATCTATTTCCAAACACCAAATGTGTGTTTGGCAGACACACTAAACAGAAAGGTAAGAGATCTGGTATCTATTCTCAGCCCTGACTGACTCAGACATGAAGTGTGATTTCAAGAGAATATAATACTGGGAAACCCCAATAGGCAGTTGAGTAAAAGAGCTGTGGGTCTGATGTATATCAAATATGGTTCTGATGGGAAATGGGGAAGGGGGAGTTATATATAGAAAGAGGAAGACAAATATCATATGATTATCACTTATATGTGGAATTTACAAACAAGGTACAAATGAACTTATCTACAAAACAGAAACAGAGTTACAGATGTAGAAAACAAACTTATGGCTACAAGGGGGGTAAGGGAGGAGGGGGATAAATTGGGAGACTGGAACTGACATATACACACTACTATACATAAAACAGATAACTAATAAGGACCTACTGTATAGCACAGGGAACTCTACTCAATACTCTGTAACAGCCTATATGGGAAAAGAATCTAGAAAAGACTGGATATATATATATATATATATATATGTATAACTGATTCACTTTGCTGTACACATGAAACTAACACAACATTTAAAGCAACTATACTCCAATAAATTTTTTTTAAAAAAAGAACATTTTAAATTATTTTTAATTTTTAAAAATTAAAAAAAAATAAAGAGGAATATTGGCAGTTGATTGCCAAACTCTGGTAGAAAGACCATTTCTTTTTTTTTTTTTTTTTTTTTTTTTTTTT
>RJWK010037072.1:0-21438 GCA_004363435.1 Platanista minor | reverse complement strand
GCTCCTTTAAGCAGCTCTCTTAATCCCCTCTCCTCGCGCACCAGGAAACAAAGAGGAGGGAAGAAAAAGTCTCTTGCCTCCTCGGCAGGTCCAGACTTTTTCCCGGACTCCCTGCCGGCTAGCCGTGGTGCACTAGCCCCCTGCAGGCTGTGTTCACGCCGCCAACCCCAGTCCTCTCCCGGCGCTCCGACCGAAGCCCGAGCCTCAGCTCCCAGCCCCGCCCGCCCCGGCGGGGGAACAGACAAGCCTCTCGGACTGGTGAGTGCCGGTCGGCGCCGATCCTCCGTGCGGGGATCTCTTCGCTTTGCCCTCCGCGCCCCTGTCGCTGTGCTCTCCTCCGCGGCTCTGAAGCTTTTCCCCTCCGCCACCCACAGTCTCCGCCCGCGAAGGGGCTCCTAGTGTGTGGGAACCTTTCATGCTTCACGGCTCCCTCCCACTGGTGCCAGTCCCGTCCCTATCCCTGTGTCTCTGTTTTTTCTTTTTTCATTAGCCCTACCCAGGTACGTGGGGAGTTTCTTGCCTTTTGGGAGGTCTGAGGTCTTCTGCCAGCGTTCAGTAGGTGTTCTATAGGAGTTGTTCCACGTGTAGTTGTATTTCTGGTGTATCTGTGTGGAGGAAGGTAATCTCCGCGTCTTACTCTTCCGCCATCTTGTCTCACTCTCTCCAAATGACAATTCTTTATGTGACATGATTTTAAGGAGTCTGCCTTAAAACTGTTCCCTCCTGTCTGCCTCATGGTCAACACTTTGTATCTTTAGAAGTAATCTGGGGTCATAGGCATTTTTAGTTATATGAGGACCTCATGCTCCCTCACTGCATGTAAACTGTTTTATTAAGGCATGAATATCAACTATTGCATGGCACCAAGTAGGTACTGAAGGACTCAGGCAAGTAAAATGTGTTTCCTAGAGGTAGGAACATGGAAGAACCAAGACGCCCCATTGGAGGGCCCTTATGGGAAAGATATCAGCTAGAAAGGACATGAGAAAGTTCCTATGACAAAACTTTGCCTGAGATACCAAATAAACAACCAGGACTTAGGGCTGTGAACATGAGCAACATCTTCAACCTTGGGGATGAAAAAAAGCCTTAGAGGTCTCACGCTTCAATCTCAGATTCACCTGTCTCGTCACCTGTATTCCCGACAGGAATAAATCCATTTTCAAACAAACACTGGGAGCCTACTGGAGCCACACACTGTACCAGGAGCTGAGGATTCAATAGTGAACAAAAGAAAGTCTCTGCTCTCATGGAGCTTACAGTCTAGTAAGGGAGACAATGGGAATAAACAAATAAATACATGTCAGGTGGTGATGAGTGCAGGGAGGAAAAATACAATAAAGTGACAGAGAATCATAGGAATCAGTAAGCTGAGCCAAGACAGACGAAAAGGCATTGAGCCACAAAGACGCACTGAAACAGTTATTGAGGGGTCTAGCTGAAGCTGGTACAGTCCTAAATCCTCATGAAAATCACATGCTATTGGAGCTGTGATTATCCTCATTTTGCAGATGAGGAAACTGACGCACTAAACTAAAACTACTTTTTAACTAAAAGCTAAATAACTTGCCAATACTATCTCTATCTATCTATCTATCTATCTAGCAAGTGGCAGAGGTGGGGCTGGAACCCAGGCAAGCTGGCTCAAGCCCATGTGCTTACCCACCAGACCACACCAACTCTGAGGTTGGAGGATTTCAGGGAGAGGGAACCTGAGTGGAGGCAAAGGCCCTGTGGTGAGGAGAGGGCTTGCCATGTTCTCGGAACAGCCAGAGTAAGAGAGAGAAGATTTATAGAGCTAAGGTCAGGGAGGCAGCAGGGCCAGAAACTGTAGGGTCCTGAGGACCCTGTCAGTCTGCGGAGTACTCAGAGTGAGACTGAGGCCACTGGAGGATTTTGAGCAGAAAAGTATCATGATCCATCCAAGGTTTTCAAAATTTCCCTCTGGCTGTCAAGTGGAAAATACATAAGGTGAGTGTATTAGTTTTCTATTGCTGCTATAACAAGTTACCCAAAACTTAGTGGCTTAAGACAACAAGAATTCATTATCTTGTAGTTCTGTTGGTAAAAATTTCAACACAGGTCTCGCTGGCTTAAAATCAGGGTGTAGGCAGTGCTGCATTTCTTTATGAAAAGGTCTAGGGGCAATCCATTTTCTTCCTTTTCTGGCTTCTAGAGGCCACTTGAATTTCTTACCACCCTGTGCCCTTCCTCCATCTTCAGAGACAGCAATGGTGGGTAGAATCCTCACATCTCATGGTTCCGACCCTTCTTCTGCCCCCTCTTCCACTCTTAAGGACCATGTGATTACATTAGACCTACCCAAATAATCCAGGATAATCTCCCCATTTCAAGATCCTCAACTTAAATCACATCTGCAAGATCCCTTTTGCCATGTGAGGTAACACATTCATAAATTCTAAGGATTGGAAGCTATTACAATAGGGCAGGTGAGTAATGCCTGAATAATTATCTTGGACATTTATTCTTGAATAATGCACATTCTGTATTGCATTATATCATATCATATAACAATTCCAAGTCAGTATAACCATCATCCCTGCTTTACAGTGGAAGAAATCAAGAGTTACAGCTTGCCCTGAATCATGTCTTATATGCCAGAGAGCTGGTCTTTACATGCAGGCCAGCTTGCCTCCTTATCCCTGTGCCTTTTCTACTGCACTATACCATGGCAATAATAGAAGCAAGGACAAAAAGTAATAATTATTTTAAATGGTTTTTTTTAACCTGTTAGGCTATGGGAGGTATGTATGGTGGGAGGTGGGAGAGCCTAAAAGTCTTCACAGAGGAGCTGATTTTTCAGGAAGATTTGAAGTCAGATACAAGAATCCCCACAAAGAAATCAGCCTGATTCCCAGCACACTACACTTCCAGACATTTCAGTCATATTGAAAGTCATTATCTACATATATCAGTGTTGTTTGTGTTAATGCTCTAATGGTCATAAACCACAGAATTAAAACTTTCTGGATAACAAGCTGGACACAAAGTATGGATGGAGAGTGAATATATAAATATAGTTTTTCCTTGATCTATTTCTAAGAAGCCATTTAGAGGTAATTTCAATAGAAAACACATTAGGGATTTTCTTTCTTTCTGCCTAGCCTACCCTGTTACTCTAATTCACTACTGCTTAATGTGTTCAGGCTTCAAGCTGTAGCAATACCCAAATCAGATCAAATAATGCCTCAATCACTCATTTTCGAAACTTTCCTAATTAGGACACTTATCTCCTCTCCACAGAAAAGCACCATTAGCAGATTTGTTTCTTTTCCCATCGAGTAAGCCAAACAGGTGAGTCTGTGGGCTAGAGTCCCTGCAGGGCCGGCTCCCCAGGTGCGTGGTACAGCACCGGTGTGTGTGTTGATAGGGGAGGACTTGGGGACAAGGGCATTTTATTCCTGTTCTGTTGTGTGTTACTGTTTATGCTGTGGGCAGAGGGAACACAGTTCATCTGATGCCCCACCTGATGCTGCTCTTCATTTACATCTTTCCACCCAAGCAGGAGTTTGGGGTGGGAGGGGATGAGGTGCTGTCTGAATATCAGGGGCATGGCTTCCGTGGTTTGAAAACCCACTGTGAATGATGGTGAGAGCCCTCCATTCCTACTATGGAGTCCTTATCATTCCTGAAAATTAGATGCCAGCCTGAGTGCATTCATGAGGTGAGGCTCTTTGAGGATTTCTTTGGAGGGGCAAGATCAATATCCAGCATTCTTCTCTGTGTTCTCTTGGGAGGACCACTTGCAAAGTTTCCCAATCACAGCCAGAGAGGGGAACAAACTTCCCAGAGCTAGCACCCACCGAGTGGCCACACAGATTCCGTCACTCTGTTACCCTGGGCTGCTTCCTTCTTTGGTCACAGAAGATGCCTCTGAAGCTCAAGGTAGGGTGGATGTTGAAATTCACTCCCTTCCCCTCACAGTAAACCTAACGTTGGGAGAGAGTTCGGTCTTCCAAGGTTGACTCAGACCAAACTATAAACAAAACCTTCCGAAAGATGTTTGCTTTCAGTTCTAAGAAAATCAAGAACTATAACCTAACAGAAAGCTAGGAGACAGAGAAGCTCAGTTCTGTGTGTCTGAAGAGAAGCCCTAAGCTCACACTCATTGGAATACAATGGATTGCTTTTGATTTTCTCTTATCTTGTTCACTGGACTGAAAGAGAGAAAAAAAAGGTAATTGCTTCATGGAAGCCTGTGCTTGAAAGGAAAGAACTCTGTCACCTGAGGTCTGGCAGGGGCCAGCAGAAGGTTGCATCTATTAACATATTTTAGTTATAGGAGATTCCTTCCTAGAGGGAGAGCCAGTGGAAAGGTGTTCTAACTTTTCATTTTTAATATATTACCAGTTTCCATGGAGACCAAGGTAAAGCTGCTGCACAGATTTTTCTTGTAGAAGCCAAAGTGACATTATTATGCCTGAGGAGGAACTCATGCCTCTGTCTTCCTGCCCCCTTTTCAGTCTACTGCCCTTTGTAGCACCCCTCCCAGGGAGCCGGTGCTGTGTTGGAAGCTGGAGATTCAGACACCATTGGAATGGGAGCCGGGACAGGGCCAGCTATGTAATTTGCAGGACCCAGCACAAAATTACAATGCAGGCTTCTTGTTCAAAAAGCAAGAAAAAAGGGTTAAAAATGCTAAAATAAAAAGTTTTATCCTTCCTTCCACAATCTCTCTTAACTTGTCATGGTGCTTTTTATTTGCAATTTAATGTTGTTCTAAGTAAGGCAAAATTTAAATTTTAAATTAATAGGATGAATTTTACTGTTCACCTTTATATTGTTCACCTTTAGAATGCAAACATAAGAGCATTTAACTAACACAGAATCACAGAAATTACACAATTCCTATTTCATAGGTCAAGCATGCATATGTATTTTGTCTTCCCAGAACAACAGAAATGCTGTACAAAACTGATTCAATGTTTTTGTTTTTTTTTTCACCTCTTGATATGCACTCATTCTATCTACATGCCCTACCTTCTACTTAGTGATGAGGAATCAAGGACTGAAAAGAAAAGGAACTGTGGGTAACCCTCTTTGCCTTTCCTTCTATGGCATCACTTTCAGTGTAAGTGGTTGGCTAATACAGTGAAGTAACAAGAGTAAGAAAGGCTCCTTTGTCATATGGACCTTTTTTTTTTTTTTGTCATATGGACTTCTTAAATGCCATTTCCTTTCTCTGTTGGGAGCAAATTATGGTTCAAATGGAAAGGATGGCCTTTGGGGGCTCTCAGGGACCCTGTTTACTCAGACATGAACCTTCCCACTTGTACTCATTTTGAGACTCATAGCCCCCATGGATCGTGGGCCCACTAGAATACTCGTGCTATACTACAGACACTGTATGTCAGTGGTGTGGCACAGGACAATGGATCTGGATGTTGTGTTTCTCCTCTGTCGTGGGCATGCTCCATCCCCTCATCAGACTTCACTTGCAAAACGTAAATTCAAAGATAAAATTATTAAGAATTTCAAAATGCTGACAGTACAGCGTTAAACCCCACACTTAGAGCCCTTTAGAGCACAAGGCTTGTCACGACTACACGGGCCTGAGTTAGTGATCTGAGCTCCTCCTCTGATGCTTTACATGAGCAAGTTATTGAAGGTTCAGTTTCCTTCTCGGTGAACTGAGGGCAGAACATTCGCTCCAGGATGCCTTCCAACATAAAAACTTTGTCTTCTGGACTTATGACTAACCCAAGCCCTAAAACTGTTTTAGTTGGCCCAGTGCAGAGGATTTGAGGGAACCACTGCCCAGCAATAGCCTTGAACCGTTTTACCAGCCAGACATTAAAGCGATTTACTAACGTCTGTGCTTTCCCTCCCCACCATCCAACTTTGCAGCGCACAGTGATTTTGCAGCTCGCAGTGATCTTGTGGCTCACAGTGATCTTTGCGTCATGCAGTGACCTTTGCGGCTCGCAGTGATTTCGAGGCGCGCAGTGATTTCGCGGCGCGCAGTGCTAAAGGGGGCAGGGTCAGGGTAGGCAAGGCTCAGTGGCAGAAATGAGTATAGCTAATTAGCAGGACAGTAAAGTAACAGCCTGCCTCACAAGGAGGTTCAAGGTGAAGGCTAGCCTCACTGTGGATCACAAAGAAAATATAAAACCATGCTGTCGCTCAGACTAGTCTCTGGCATCAATAGCATCAGCGCCTGAAAAGTGTGTTACTTACAATCAAAACAATACTCATGTGAAGTTTCTTCCAGGTAAACCTGCTACACAATCTAATCACTCAATTTCTTTTTCCCTCTCTTTGGCAAAAGCTGCTCTGTCTTAAACCACTAGTTCATTCATGCAAAATTTAAGTTCTTCAGTGGAGCTAAATCAGTAAAGTGGGTGGTTTGGTACCTTCTTTTAATGATAAATGCTGATTGACTGCATGTCTCCCGTTGAAATCAGTTGTAGAGACCTCATGTAGACACAGCTTATGATTGTCCTTTGCTAATGTCCCTCTCGGCTGGCAATGCCTCCAGAATACTGAAACCTATTTCCAAACAATGGATATCGAAAAATGAAAAGAACAGGGCATTCCCCTCGTACAGCTCCTGATCAAAGCACAGATAGACTTGAAACTTGATCAGTGCCTTAAAAGTATCTGTGGCTGCCCAGCTTCCCCAGATAATGATTCTTCCTGAAGTCATGTGGTAGAAACCACTGTAAGAATACTTCCTACCAATTTGTCAAGAAAGATAGTGTTTATTCCTTAAACGAAAGAGAGCTATGCTGTCGGCCCAAGTGTGTGTTATGTGAGTTAAACGTGGGACGAGTTGGTCATAAGAAAGTTTGTAGCTCGGGGAGAAAAACAAACCCCAGGTAAACTCTTTCTGTATGCATTTTGATGATAAAATTTGTGTAGTGGGCCAAAGATAAAATTCATCTGTGAAACGCTGTTTGTGTTACTGTTAGCACAGGTTTACCTTTTAGATAGAATAGTGACTCCTTTTGCACCTCTGTGCTTGTTCTTGGAGAAGAGAAAATCAGTAGTTAGCTGTCAAAATTATAGCCATAATTTTGCTCATCATGCTATAAGGTTTGACCTTCATTCACCTATCTACTGACTTAGAGCTGAAATTGATGGGAAGCAGAAACTCACAAAAGAGAAGCTCATTTTTGTAGCATGATTTTCCTACATTCCCCCCAAAATGAAAGTTATTATCTCAGTAAATTTCTGCAGTTTGGTTTTAGTATTAAATGTTAAATAACTATTATGAATTTACAAATACTGATTTTCGCAGAACCTTCCACAGCCTCGTACTTAGCTTATATTCAAATCAGCTGATTTCGTTATGAATTTGTTCTTTTGGAGAATAATGTTATATAACTACACTTACTCTATTTCTGGGCTTGTAGTAGCAGCTTAAAATAATTAAGGATTTATTTTATTATCCTGCCAACAGCTGTTGGATTATTTCACCTACTCAGTGCTTGAATTTTACCCCAAATCCTAACCCAGTTTCCTATCCTTGCCACTGCTTTCTGAACAATAAAGAGGGCTCATTCTTTTAACAAATAAAATAGCACTAGGTAGCAGGTGCTATTTTAGACATTGCAGGATATACAAGGATGAACAGAATAAAGTCTGTTACATTCTAGTGAAGGGAGGTGCGATAAATTTGTTAATTTCAGATAGTTATAAATGCTTTTGAAAAAATAATACAGGGTGATGCCAGGAGTGATTCCCAAGTGTGTTCACTTGATGATATGCATAAAACTCGATGGCATCTGTAGAATACTGGAAGACAGACACAAGGCTGTGCAAAGCTGAAAGCAACCAGCCCTGGACTCTGGCTACCACAGACTTTCTTAGGGTTGAGGACCCCCTTCATCCACTAGCAACACACCAGTATACTGAGGCACACCGGCTGAGAAGCTCTGCTACAGGCGGTGACTACGGTGGAGAGGCCGTGCCCTGCTGCACAGCATCATCAAGGAAGGTCTTTCTGAGGAGGTGGCATTTGAGCTAAAACGTAAATGGTAAGAAGGAGCCCATCATATGTGGGTCTGCGGGGAAGAGCATTCCAGGCAAAGGAAACAGAACGTTCAAAAGCCCTGAGGCAGGAAAGCCACTGGCAAGTTGGGAAAGGAAAGACCGATGAGCTGGGGATGGTGAGCCAGAGGGAGAATGGAAGGCGAAGAGGGAGAGAGGTAGCCAGAGTCCGGCTCAACCAGGGGACTGTGAGCCACTGCAAGGACTCAGGATTGGTCAGATCAGCAGGAGAGTGACAAGATCTGACTTACATTTTTCAAAGGTCACTCTTGCTGCTCTGTGGAAACTGGGAGACCAGTTAGTGAAAAAGAATACTTAAGTCAGATTAGGTGGTTTTTTTTTGTAGTACGAGGGCCTCTCACCACTGTGGCCTCTCCCGTTGCGGAGCACAGGCTCCGGACGTGCAAGCTCAGTGGTCATGGCTCACGGGCCCAGCCGCTCCGCGGCATGTGGGATCTTCCCGGACCAGGTCACGAACCCGTGTCCCCTGCATTGGCAGGAGGACTCTCAACCACTGCGCCACCAGGGAAGCCCAGGTATTTTTTTAATTGAGGTAACATTGGTTTATAACATTACATAGGTTTCATGGGTACAACATTACGTTTCTACTTCTGTATACACTATACCATGCTCACCACCAAAAGTTTAGTTTCAATCTATCATCACTGCAATTGACCTCTTTTGCCCATTTTGCCCTCCCCCCTACCCCACCTCTTCCCTTCTGATAACCACTACTCTGTTCTCTGTATCTACCTTTGTGTTTTGATTTGGTTTGGTTTGATCATTCATTTTGGGTTTTTTTTGTTTGCTTTTTTTTTATATTCCACATATGAGTAAAATCATACAGTATTTCTCTTTTTGTCTTTCTAGATCTGAGTTATTTTACTTAGCGTAATACCCTCTAGGTCCATCCATGTTGTCACAAATGGCAAGATTTCCTTCCTTTTTTAAGGCTGAGTGGTATTCTATTGTGTGTATATATACATATATATATATATATAGTGTGTGTATATATATATATATCACATCTTCTGTCTCCATCCATCTGTTGATAGGAGCTTAGGTTGTTTCCATATCTTGGCTGTTGTAAAAAAAATGCTTCAATGAACATAGGGGTGCATATATCTTTTTGAATTAGTGTTTTTGTATTTTTTGGATAAATATGCAGAAATGGGAAAACTGGATCATATGGTAGTTCTATTCTTAATTTTTTGAGGAATCTCCACACTGTTTTCCACAGTGCCTGCACCGATTTACAGTCCCACCAACAGTGCACAAGGGTTCTGTTTTCTCTACATCCTCTCCAAACTTGTTATTTCTTGCCTTTTTGATAATAGCCATTCCAACATGTGAGAAGTAATATCTCATTGTGGTTTTTTTTTTTTTTTTTTTTTTTTTGCGGTATGCGGGCCTCTCACTGCTGTGGCCTCTCCTGCTGCGGAGCACAGGCTCCGGATGCACAGGCTCAGCGTCCATGGCTCATGGGCCCAGCCGCTCCGCGGCATTTGGGATCTTCCCGGACTGGGGCCCCTGCATCGGCAGGCGGACTCTCAACCACTGCGCCACCAGGGAAGACCTCATTGTGGTTTTGATTTTCATTTCCCTAATAATTAATGATGTTTAACACCTTTTTATGTACCTGTTGGCCATCTGTATATCTTCTCTGGAAAAAAAAATTTTCCTTTTTTTATAATTTTTGAATTTTATTTTATTTATTTTTTTGTACAGCAGATTCTTATTAGTCATCAATTTTATACACATCAGTGTATACATGTCAAACCCAATTGCCCAATTCATCACACCACCACCCCCAACCCCCCGCCGCTTTCCCCCCTTGGTGTCTATACGTTTGTTCTCTACATCTGTGTCCCAATTCCTGCCCTGCAAACTGCTTCATCAGTACCATTTTTCTAGGTTCCACATCTATGTGTTAATATACGATATTTGTTTTTCTCTTTCTCATTTACTTCACTCTGTATGACAGTCTCTAGATCCATCCATGTTACTTTTTGTGGCTGAGTAATATTCCATTGTATATATGTACCACATCTTCTTTATCCATCCATCTGCCAATGGGCATTTAGGTTGCTTCGATTACCTGGCTATTGTAAACAGTGCTGCAATGAACATTGGGGTGCATGTGTCTTCTTGAATTATGGTTTTCTCTAGGTATATGCCCAGTAATGGGATTTCGGGATCATATGGTAATTCTATTTTTAGATTTTTAAGGAACCTCCATACTGTTCTCCATAGTGGCTGTATCAATTTACATTCCCACCAACAGTGCAAGAGGGTTCCCTTTTCTCCACACCCTTTCCAGCATTTGTTGTTTGTAGATTTTCTGATGATGCCCATTCTAACTGGTGTGAGGTGATACCTCATTGTAGCTTTGATTTACATTTCTCTAAGAATTAGTGATGTTAAGCAGCTTTTCATGTGCTTCCTGGCCATCTGTATGTCTTCTTTGGAGAAATGTCTATTTAGGTCTTTGGCCCATTTTTGGATTGGGTTGTTTGTTTTCTTAATATTGAGCTGCATGTGCTGTTTATATATTTTGGAGATTAATCCTTTGTTGATTCGTTTGCAAATATTTTCTACCATTCTGAGGGTTGTCTTTTCATCTTGTTTATGGTATCCTTTGTGGTGCAAAAGCTTTGAAGTTTCATTAGGTCCCATTTGTTTATTTTTGTTTTTATTTCCATTACTCTAGGAGGTGGATCACAAAAGATCTTGCTGTGATTTATTTCAAAGAGTGTTCTTCCTATGTTTTCCTCTAAGAGTTTTATACTGTCCGGTCTTACATTTAGGTCTCTAATCCATTTTGAATTTATTTTTGTGTATGGTGTTAAGGAGTGTTCTAATTTCGTTCTTTTATATGTAGCTGTCTAGTTTTGCCAGCACCACTTATTGAAGAGACTGTCTTTTCTCCATTGTATATCCTTGCCTCCTTTGTCATAGATTAGTTGATGATAGGTGCGTGGGTTCATCTCTGGGCTTTCTATGTTGTTCCATTCATCTATGTTTCTGTTTTTGTGCCAGTACCATATTGCTTTGATTACTGTAGCTTTGTAGTATAGTCTGAAGTCAGGGAGTCTGATTCCTCCAGTTCCATTTTTTTCCCTCAAGATTTCTTTGGCTATTCGGGGTCTTTTGTGTCTCCATACAAATTTTTAGATTTTTTTGTTCGAGTTCCATGAAAAATGCCATTGGTAATTTGATAGGGATTGCATTGAATCTGTAGATTGCTTTGAGTAGTATAGTCATTTTCACAATATTGAATCTTCCAATCCAAGAACATGGTATATCTCTTCATCTGTTAGTATCATCTTTAATTTCTCTCATCAGTGTCTTATAGTTTTCTGCATACAGGTCTTTTGTCTCCCTAGGTAGGTTTATTCCTAGGTATTTTATTCTTTTTGTTGCAGTGGTAAATGGGAGTGTTTCCCTAATTTCTCTTTCAGATTTTTCATCATTAGTGTATAGGAATGCAAGAGATTTCTGTGCATTAATTTTGTATCCTGAAACTTTACCAAATTCATTGATTAGCTCTAGTAGTTTTCTGGTGGCATCTTTAGGATTCTCTATGTATATTATCATGTCATCTGCAAACAGTGACAGTTTTAGTTCTTCTTTTCCAATTTGTATTCCTTTTATTTCTTTTTCTTCTCTGACTGCCATGGCTAGGACTTCCAAAACTATGTGGACTAATAGTGGTGAGAGTGGGCAACCTTGTCTTGTTCCTGATCTTAGTGGAAATGCTTTCAGTTTTTCACCACTGAGAATGATGTTTGCTGTGGGTTTGTCATATATGGCCTTTATTATGTTGAGGTAGGTTCCCTCTATGCCCACTTTCTGGAGAGTTTTTATCATAAATGGGTGTTGAGTTTTGTCAAAAGCTTTTTTCTGCATCTATTGATATGATCATATGGTTTTTATTCTTCAATTTGTTCATATGGTGTATCACATTGATTGATTTGCCTATATTGAAGAATCCCTGCATCCCTGGGATAAATCCCATTTGATCATGGTGTATGATCCTTTTAATGTGTTGTTCGATTCTGTTTGCTAGTATTTTCTTGAGGATTTTTGCATCTATATTCATCAGTGATATTGGTCTGTAATTTTCTTTTCTGTAGTGTCTTTGTCTGGTTTTGGTATCAGGGTGACGGTGGCCTCATAGAATTAGTTTAGTTTTTTCCTTCCTCTGCAAATTTTTGGAAGAGTTTGAGAAGGATGGGTGTTAGCTTTCTCTAAATGTTTGATAGAATTCACCTGTGAAGCCATCTGGTCCTGGAATTTTGTTTGTTGGAATATTTTTAATCACATTTTCAATTTCATTCCTTGTGATTGGTCTGTTCATATTTTTTATTTCTTCCTGGTTCAGTCTTAGAAGGATATACCTTTCCAAGAATTTGTCCATTTCTTCCAGGTTGTCCACTTTATTGGCAAACAGTTGCTTGTAGTAGTCTCTTAGGATGCTTTGTATTACTTTGGTGTCTGTTGTAACTTCTCCTTTTTCATTTCTAATTTTATTGATTTGAGTCCTCTCCCTCTTTTTCTTGATGAGTCTGGCTAATGGTTTATCAATTTCATTTATCTTCTTAAAGAACCAGCTTTTAGTTTTATTGATCTTTGCTATTGTTTTCTTTGTTTCTACTTTATTTATTTCTGCTCTTATCTTTATGATTTCTTTCCGTCTACTAACTTTGGGTTTTATTTGTTCGTCTTTCTCTACTTCCTTTAGGTGTAAGGTTAGATTGTTTATTTGAGATTTTTCTTGTTTCTTGATGTAGGCTTGTTTAGCTATAAACTTCCCTCTTAGAAACTGCTTTTGCTGTATCCCATAGGTTTTGGATCATCGTGTTTTCATTGTCATTTGTCTCTAGGTATTTTTTTATTTCCTCTTTGATTTCTTCAGTGATCTCTTGGTTATTTAGTAAAGTATTGTTTAGCCTCCATGTGTTTGCATTTTTTATGTTTTTTTTCCCTGTAATTCACTTCTAATCTCATAGCGTTGTGGTTAGAAAAGATGCTTGCTATGATTTCAATTTTCTTAAATTTACTGAGGCTTGATTTGTGACCCAAGATGTGGTCTATCCTGGAGAATGTTCCGTGTGCACTTGAGAAGAAAGTGTAATCTGCTGTTTTTGGATGGTATGTCTATAAATATCAATTAAATCTATCTGGCCTATTGTGTCATTTAAAGCTTGTGTTTCCTTACTAATTTTCATTTTGGATGATCTGTCCATTGGTGTAAGTGAGGTGTTAAAGTCCCCCACTATTATTGTGTTACTGTCGATTTCCTCTTTTAGAGCTGTTAGCAGTTGCCTTATGTATTGAGGTGCTCCTATGTTGAGTTCATATATATTTATAATTGTTATATCTTCTTCTTGGATTGATCAGTTGATCATTATGTAGTGTCCTTCCTTGTCACTTGTAACATTCTTTATTTTAAAGTCTATTTTATCTGATATGAGTATTGCTACTCCAGCTTTCTTTTGATTTCCATTTGCATGGAATATCTTTCTCCATCCCCTCACTTTCAGTCTGCATGTGTCCCTAGGTCTGAAGTGGGTCTCTTGTAGACAGCATGTATATGGGTCTTGTTTTTGTATCCATTCAGCAAGCCTGTGTCTTTTCGTTGGAGCATTTAATCCATTAGCGTTTAAGGTAATTATTGATATGTATGTTGTTATGACCATTTTCTTAATTGTTTTGGGTTTGCTTTTGTAGGTCCTTTACTTCTCTTGTGTTTCCCACTAAGAGAAGTTCCTTTAGCATTTGTTGTAGAGCTGGTTTAGTGGTGCTGAATTCTCTTAGCTTTGCTTGTCTGTAAAGCTTTTGATTTCCCCATCGAATCTGAATGAGATCCTTGGATAGAGTAATCTTGGTTGTAGGTTCTTCCCTTTCATCACTTTAAGTATATCATGCCACTCCCTTCTGGCTTGTAGAGTTTCTGCTGAGAAATCAGCTGTTAACCTTATGGGAGTTCCCTTGCATGTTATTTGTCATTTTTCCCTTGCTGTTTTCGGTAATTTTTCTTTGTCATTAATTTCTGCCAGTTTGATTACTATGTGTCTCGGCGTGTTTCTCCTTGGGTTTATCCTGTATGGGACTCTCTGCACTTCCTGGACTTGGGTGGCTATTTCCCATGTTAGGAAGTTTTCTATTATAATCTCTTCAAATATTCTCTCGGGTACTTTTTCTCTCTCTTTTCCTTCTGGGACCCCTATAATGTGAATGTTGTTATATGTAATGTTGTCCCAGAGGTCTCTTAGGGTGTCTTCATTTCTTTTCATTTATTTTTCTTTATTCTGTTCCCCAGCAGTGAATTCCACCATTCTGTCTTCCAGATCACTTATCCGTTCTTCTGCCTCAGTTATTCTGCTATTGATTCCTTCTAGTGTAGTTTTCATTTTAGTTATTTTATTGTCCATCTCTGTTTGTTTGTTCTTTAATTATTCTAAGCCTTTGTTAAACATTTCTTGCATTTTCTCGATCTTTACCTCCATCTTTTTCCGAGGTCCTGGATCATCTTCACTATCATTATTCTGAAATCTTTTTCTGGAAGTTTGCCTATCTCCACTTCATTTAGTTGTTTTTCTGGGTTTTATCTTGTTCCTTCATCTGGCACATAGCCCTCTGCCTTTTCATCTTGTCTATCTTTCTGTGAATGTCTGGAAAATTTTTTATTCAGCTCCACTGTCCATTTTTTAATCAGATTTTTGGTTTTTTTCATTGCTGAGTTGTATGAATTCTTTATATATTTTGGATATTACCTCCTTATCAGATATATGATTTGCAAATATCTTCTACCAGTCAAGAGGTTGTCTTTTTGTTTTGTTTATGGTTTCCTTTCCTGTGCAGAAGCGTTTTAGTTTGATGTAGTCCCATTTGTTTATATTTGCTTTTGTTTTCCTTGTCTGAGGAGATATAACAGAAAAGGACTGTTGAGACTGCTGTCAAAGAATGTATTGCCTATGTTGTCTTCTAGGAGTTTTTAGCTTTTGAGTCTTACATTCAAGTCTTTAATCCATTTTGAGTTGATTTATGTGTGTGTTGTGAGATAATGGTATAGTTTTATTTATGTTTTTGCATGTAGCTGTCCAGTTTTCCCAACACCATTTATTGAAGAGACTATCCTTTCTCCATTGTATATGCTTTTCTGCTTTGTCATAAACTACTTGTGTATATGTGTATGTGTGTGTGTGTGTCTATGTGTGTGTGTGTGTGTGTGTGTGTGTGTCGGTTTATTTCTGGGATCTTAATTCTGTTCCATTGATCTATGTATCTGTTTTTCTGCTAATAGCATGCTGTTTTGATTACTATAGCTTTGTAAAATAGTTTGAAATCAGGGAGCATGATACCTCCAGCTTTGTTCTTTTTCTCAGGATTGCTTTGGCTACTTGGGGTCTTTTGCGGTTCCACATACGTTTCAGAGTTTTTTGTTATATTTATGTGAAAAATGTCCTTGGGATTTTTATAGGGATTGCATTGAATCTTCAGATTGCATTAGATAATATTTAGGACATTCTAACAATGTTAATTCTTCCAGTCCATGAGCATGGAATATCTTTCCATTTATTTGTGTCTTCAATTTCTTTCAATAACGTCTTACAGTTTTCAGTGTACAGGTCTTTCACTTCCTTGATTAAATTTATTCCTAGATATTTTATTATTTTTGCTGTGATTGTAAATAGAATTGTTTTCTTAATTTCTCTTTATGCTAGCTCATTGTTAGCATATAGAAACACAACAGATTTTTGTATGTTGATTTTGTAACATGCAACTTTACTATTTTATTATTTCTAATAGTTTTTTTGGTGGAGTCTTTTGGGTCTTCTATATATAAAATCATGTCATCCAAATATAGTGACAGTTTTACTTCTTCCTTTCCAGTTTGGGTTTCTTTTGTTTCTTCTTCATTCCTAATTGCTCTGGCTAGGACTTCCATGTTGAATAAGAGTGGCAAGAGTGGGCATCTTTGTCTTGCTCCTGATTTTTGAAGGATAGCTTTCAGTTTTTCACCACTCAGTATGATTTTAGCTGTGTGCTTGTCATACATGGCCTTTACTATGTTGAAGTGCATTCCTTCTATACCCACTTTATTGAGAGTTCTTATCATAAGTGGGTGTTGAGTCTTGTCAATGCTTTTTCTGCATCTATTGAGATGATCATATGGTTTTTATCTTTCATTTTGTTTAGGTGGTATATCACATTGATTGATTTGCATTTCTGGAATAAGATTATGTGGTTTTTAATCCTGTCTCCTCTACAAAACTTGCTCAGCTTCCTTAACTACTAGGTATGTTTTATTATCAATAAAATGGGGACAACAACAATTAACTTACATATCTGCCTGAGGTACTGTTAGAACCAAATGAAATCTTATAAGTGAGAGGACTTTAAAAAGTACAAAACATTTCATGCATTTTAGGATTAAACCACCTGTTTCTAGTCTCCCTAAGCTCCGTGAAACACCACATCTGACACTGCTTCTTTCTCTACACATCTTTAGTCCCCTATCCATTAATTCTTTTGGAGCTGCCATGATGTACTCTAATATAGTTTATAGTATAAAGTATTATGCTGGAAATGCATAATCATGAAACACAGTCCCAATTTGCATTGCTTGAAATATATGTCTCTATCAGAAAGATTATTATGTTTGCTTTGCCATATAGAAATTCTTTGGCTGACAGTAAAACACCATTCTCCACCATGAAATATGGGAAACATAAACACACACAGTACATACATATACCTTACATACAGAAATTTCTTCGTGATCCAGAAAAATCAGTATTTCAATTAAGAAATCAGATAATTGGTCTCTGGGCAACCAAAATTCAACTGTATAAAGAAACAATTCAGCAATCAGGAAGAAATTCATAATGACTTGCCTTAGTTCTGTCATTAAACCAAGCTCAAGGCTCACTCATCTGCAAATTTACTTATTCAACCAACATTTAACTTGGTGCCCATTTTGAGCACAATGTTTTCTTGTTTAACTTTCACACAACCCTGTTGTGCGACATAACTGTCATTTTCCCTGTTTTACAGATGAGACCACTAAGGCTTTGAGAAGACAAATGACTCATCCAAAGTATCCTGCTAGTTAGTATACTACTAGTTAATGGTGGCACCGAGATTCAATCTCAGGTACTCAAAACCCAGCCCCAGTGTTTGACCCTCTCTACAGTCTAGATGATACATGTGCTGCTTCTAACTGCTGCTGGTGGGGGAAAGTGATGGCAGAAAAGCACTTGAAAATGAATTTCAAAACAAAAGAAGAATCCAGACCAGAGGAAAACTAAGATAAAAAAGTTAGTCTTTGAAAAACATCATTGTATATTTTTCCTCCAATGTGCAGGGGTAACTGTAAGAATCTGAAAAGGAATCCAGCATACTTACTCAGCTATAAAGAAAATGTAATTTAATTCATATTTCCTGTACTCTCCTTTCCAAGTGAGTGGACACAGGGAGTAGCTTAGTGAAGCAATCCAATAAAGTTTGGTTTGAAGTTGTAGGTAGGTACTGACACAGCCTCTCAGGACAGAGGAATTTGCCAACACAACCCTGCACCTCCTAGCCTGACCTCACACCTTCTTCAAACATCCAGACTGAGAAGCTCACAGGCCCAGAGCCAAATCCAGAAGTAAAGTTCAACTTCCATAACCCTGCTGCCCTTGCTCAGTTGCCTCTTCATGCCTCTGCCCAGGACCAGGGCCTTCCAATTCAATGAGATTGCAGGAAGGACTGGAAGTTCATTTGAACAGAAGCTTCAGTGACTTATGAAGTCTTAAAACATGAGGCCTCAGCAAACCTCCTTTCTCAATCTCTGAAGAATCAGAATCTTAAGAGAAATGTCCTGCTTGACCAATGAAAGGGGGAGAAATTGCTCAGCCTGGCTAAATTCTGAGAAAAGCCTGAGGACACTCTTGTGAAGCAACTGCTCTTGACAGGAATCTATAAAGAAGCCATGTCTGAGATGCCCATTCAGGGAGGCAATTCCAGGATTACACAACTCCTAACATCTGTCTAAATCTGCCTGTATAGTTCCCTCCCTTGATCCTTCAGGAAAACAGAACAGCAGTTCCCTTCCCGCCTCTGTCTCCTCTCCTCGCTCTCTCTCATTCTCCTTTTCTCTCTCCCCTTCTCTCCTCCCCTTCCTTCTCCCCTTTTCTCCCCTCCTTTCTCCTCTTTTCTCTCTCTCTTCTACACACATATAAAACCACAGATACCCAAACTGTTTCAAGACCGTCAGTCTGTCCTTCTCCCGGTCCAGGAAAATTAACTGAATTTATCCAAAGAAGAAATTACTTTCTTCACTCCTAAATTACACACATGGATATTTTAACCCCTACATGCACTCAAAGACGACATCACTACTCTGGGCTGCCACAGTCTTAGAAGGCTAAGTCAAAGTGCTCTTTGAAACTTTGCCATTAAGTTCTTGTTTCTGACCCACCTTTATCACTAGTACTTGAAAAGGAAATGAAAAGTACGAATAACTCCAAAGACCCAAGAGGCTGATAACTTAATTTTGCAGCAGTGTGTTGGCCTGGGGACTAAATTTCTGAATTTCTTGCCCCTGTCATTTAAAAGGGCCATCTTTCGATGAGATGTGTTATTAGTTATATTACCTGAGATAATCACATGAGAGAAGTTAGTCCTAAGTATTTGTGTCACTTATGTGACAAACATTTCTGGATAATGGATATGATATCCTCGGTGTTCCTTCCCACCCTCTTTCATTCTATTCCAGCATAAAAAAGGATCATGTCCAACACATCCACAGATGAGCACTTATGTTGAATGTGTTCTAAAGTTGCTTTCAGTCGCTTTTATTGGCACATAAGAGCCATTTTGAAAGTAGTTGCTTTCCCCTCTCCTCCCAATTCAAAGACATAATCTTTCAAGATGAGGTTTTAACCAGAACAATATACCACAGCTCCTTAGCCTGTTTCTTAAAGCCCTCCTACTACCCATGCCTCCCACCTTGCTTGGCTGACCCTTTCATTTATTTAGCAAGTTGTCCCAAGAAGCATTTTATGGGTACCTGCCACGTGGTAGACCATGGACAATCCCTGGGCCATGAAGATGAATCATCTCTGCCCACAAGAAGCCCATAGTCTAGCTGGGAATGGACTGAAACTACCACACTGACACACCATCATGTGAAAGAGGGAGGTGCCATGGGATGCCACGGGAACACACTGAAGGAGAAATCAATTCAGCATGTGTAAGTCAAGAAAGTCCCCTCAGAGAAAATGGTTTTAACTATGGGACTGAGGAAACCATAGATGTTTACCAGGTAGAAATACAGAGAGGGGAGAGGGAATAAGCACTGACTGATAACTATAAGTATCAGGTGCTAGGCATTCTCACCCCCTCAATTCCAGCATTCGACCAAGCTCCAGGTGCTCCCCACCAAGGGTCTACACTTGTCTTAGTCTCTGTACATTGAGAATCACAGATCTGCCTTTTCAGGAAACCCCTTATTTAAGCAGGAAAGGCCTGCCTCACCTGCAAGGCCACCAGCATACTTTGTTTTAGTTCTTCCCCCTTCCACCCCAAAATAAAACAAACCCATGGTGAAAGCATCCTGTTCTTCACTTTAAAGTTTCCCTTGCTGAATGAAAAGCACCCAAACATCAAAGATTTGTAGGAAAAAATAGAAACATCATCTTAGCCAGTGATACATGTGAGCCATTACTAACTGTCATAGTGGTAATCATACTAGCTCAGGCAAAAATAAGTAAAACTTAAATGTAATGAACGTGATCCTCTGTTTTTGTTCAGAATCACTAGTACATGTTCAGTAGCCAACTAATATCATATAGGAGACCACCCATGGCCAGAGAGTCAAGTTCTAAGACAGCAGTTCTCAACACTGACTCCACTCCACCTGGGGAGCTCTTTATGAAAGAACTGATGCTACAGAGCAATGGAAACCAGGGTCTTGAGTTGAGAGAGCTGGTCCTCAGGCAAGTAGGGAGCCACTGGTCCCAGAGAATGCTGGCCCAGCAGTGAGCAGACCAGCGACCCACTGCCTGTGGATTGACAGTGAATAAATTGTTCCTCTCTGCTGCTTAGTACTGGTTTCCTGCTCTGTAAAATGGGAAGAAACCTTATGGTTTACAAGATTATAGTCTGAGTTGTGGGAGATAGTTTGGATACAGATGCTTTAAAACTGTCAAGAATACTTCAGAGAAAAGGGAAGGCCATTCATCAGTAGCAACACTTTTAATTTGTGTATTGGGTTTGGGGGACATGAATTGTTATGTTGCTATTTCTAGTAGTTGTTTACTTCAAACATCTTGAAGGAAATGGTCCATTAATAAAAAATTATCAGTGCAGAAGAACACATTTGTGGGGGGAGTTACTGACTTCAATTTTCATCTGTTAGTTTTGAGGTACAGGAGGAGAGGCTAATCAGGAAGTTGGACAGGCAGATTGCAGTTTGAGAGAGATTAGGGCTAAAAATATACGTTGGGTCAATATCTGTGTGGAACTTGGGTTAAGACTGTTCCTTGTAACCCACAAGTCTGCTGCCTAATTGTCTTCTAAACCTGCCTTGAATAATTAAGAAAAATGACTCAAGTTTCCATCTCATATACCGTGGAAAATTCAGGGAGCTCACTCAGATTTCTGTAGATTCCCAAGAAATAAGGGATGGAGGGGTGCAGATTACATCCTTCTTACACCTTTTGCTTCCACTGAATTTTCTATGACCCACGTATTTGGCCCCTTCTAACTCCCCAAACACCACTAACACAATGTTCCATGCTTTTATTACATGTGGCAGTAATGAAAGAAAGTCAAGACCAGAAACAACTTCACCTTGAAAGGTGTACATTCCACCCCACCCCCCATCACAGGAAATTTTTCCCTGGACGGATTGTTCTTCAACTCTTGCCTGGTTCCCTAGTGCTAGCTCACCCTTCCACCTCCGTCTATAGACTCTCTTCAGAGTTCTGCAATTCTTTGCATATCCTACTGTTTTTTTCACTCCTTTCTGGATTGCCCACCAAATCTCAAAATTCTTCTTTCTTTACTGTGCAGATGAATTCAATTCTAACTTGTATATAATGTTGCCCAAAGAGGCTATGTCAAAGGGAGCTTCACTTTTCCTCCCATAAAAGTTTCTTCAAGCTCCATCAAGGCATATTCTTAAGCACTGGAAAAACCTGCCATGCTATTTATGTAGATGACAAAAGCAGCAGCAGCTATCTTTGAAAAGACGTGTTCTCTTCCTACTACACAGAGGAAGAGAAGGCTGGCATTATTAACAATTATGTTATAGCCATATTTTTAAAGCATATTCCATGTGATGAGCTAAGAATTGAGATCAGTGGCTTATATGCATACCACTATTTGATCCTTACAACACATTTCTTTTACAGACAAGGGAACTAAAGC
>RJWK010037071.1:0-21436 GCA_004363435.1 Platanista minor | reverse complement strand
CTAGAGCGCAGGCTCAGTAGCTGCGGCGCGCGGGCTCTAGAGCGCAGGCTCAGTAGCTGCGGCGCGCGGGCTTAGTTGCTCTGCTTGCCTGAGTTCTTAAACATGATTTGCTACTGCTTGCCTCTCTCTTCTTGAATCTAATATATCCAAATGTGGTATCAAGAAACTTTAAGTATTAGCTCATAACCTCAGTGATCTAAGAGAGTCAAAGGCCAAGGGAAAGATCAAAAAAAGTGGAAATATCTTTTTACGTTTATAAAAGATTTTCCACAAGTGAATTCTGAGTATAGTCACGATTAATAAAGAAGTGGCCACAACTAAACCTCATGCGCTCTTGTGCAGACAACAACCTAAGGATCTCAGACAAGCAATTTATCCTGCTAGGAAACGGGTATACATTTTACTTGGAAAGTCTAATAACCTAACTGGCCTGTAATTTGAGGGACTAAATAATGGCTCTTTTTAAAAAATGGACTGACTACTCTTAAGTACAACCACATGGAACCAGACCCAGAGCCTTAGCAAAGTTAAAAAGCAGGTCAAGAGCCCAAGCCCACCAGCCAAAGCTGCTGCTCTCTCACAGCCCTCCTCCTTGGGTGCTAATTTACTGTACATTTCTTGGTCAAGTGTACAAAGAAGCCTTGATGAGCTGCACAAATACAGGACCCAGTCAGACCAGCAGTTTATAAAGCTGGACAAGCCTCTGCCAGAGAAAAAGAAACCTCACTCACCAGATGCCCACCTAAAATTAAGCAGCTGAGTCTGCAAATCTGCCCTCAGCACTTAATCGGGTGAACACAGGCATTCCCGCATGGATTTATTAAAACTGAAAACTGAATTTTCCTGAGGCAATACAAAGTATACAAAAATATTTTATTTTGTTAAGCCCCCCAAGTAGCTTATCCAAATTAGTGTTCTGTGAGCTACTGTGCAGGGTTTACTTTTGCTCATTTTTCCCTCTTTGCAATCAAGAAGACTTCATTCAACTGGGTAACTGAGCAGAAAGGCTGGTTCCTTCCAATTCTTCTCATTCTTCAAATCTCCCCAGTCTCATCCCAAGTAAAAACATGTCCTAAGGAATGTTATAACAGTAACCTTTACATACCAACCCTTTTCTTCTGGGCATACTTAAATCTCAATAAATGAGTTTACCGATTAAGGTCTCACAGCTCATTTTCTTCTACTTAATATGTGATGTCAGCTATTGACTCAGACTTCTGGAACAAATTCTTCCTTTCTTAAATGGACTAACAGCCCTTTGTTACCTCTGTACAAAAGACCTCAGTTTTTGGGCTTCCCTGGTGGCGCAGTGGTTGAGAGTCCGCCTGCCGATGCAGGGGACGCGGGTTCATGCCCCGGTCCAGGAAGATCCCACGTGCCACGGAGCGGCTGGGCCCGTGAACCATGGCCGCTGAGCCTGCGCATCCGGAGCCTGTGCTCCGCAACGGGAGAGGCCACAACAGTGAGAGGCCCGCGTACCGCAAAAAACAAAAAAAACAAAAGACCTCAGTTTTTACAAGCTGATTATAAAATGGGCAAAAGACCTGAAAAGATATTTTTCCAAAGAAAACATTAAGATGGCCAACAGGCACTTGAAAAGATGCTCAACATCACTCATCAGGAGAGAAATACAAATCAAAACTACAATGAGATATCACCTCACACCTGTCAGAATGGCTGTCATCAAAAAGAACACAATAGGACTTCCCTGGTGGCACAGTGGTTAAGAATCCGTCTGCCAATTCAGGGGACACAGGTTTGATCCCTGGTCCAGGAAGATCTCACATGCCGTGGAGCAACTAAGCCTGTGCACCACAACTACTGAAGTCCGCGCACCCTAGAGCCTGCGCGCTGCAACTACTGAAGCCCGCACTCTCTAGGGCCCGCGTGCCACAACTACTGAAGCCCACGCGCCTAGACCCTGTGCTCTGCAACAAGAGAAGCCACCTCAATGAGAAGCCCATGCACCACAACGAAGAGTAGCCCCCGCTCGGCACAACTAGAGAAAGCCCACTTGCAGCAACCAAGACCCAGTGCAGCCAAAAAAAAATTTTAAAAGAGCACAATAAATGCTGGCAAGGATGTGGAGAAAAGGGAGCCCTTGTACACTGTTGGTGGGAATGGAAATTGGTGCAGCCACTATGGAAAACAGAATGGAGGTTCTTCAGAAAACTAAAAATAGAACTACCACATGATCCAGCAATTCCACTCCTGGGTATATATCCAAATAACATAAAAACACTAATTCAAAAAGATATATGCACCCCAATATTCACAGCAGCACTATTTACAATAGCTAAGATATGGAAGCAACCTAAGTGTCTATCAACAGATGAATGGATAAAGAGATGTGGTACATATACACAATGGAATATTACTCAGCCATAAAAAAGAATGAAGTTCTGTTATTTGGAAGAACATGGATGGACCTAGAGGGTATTCTGCTAAGTGAAATAGGTCAGACAGAGAAAGACAAGTACTCTATTTTATTGCTTATTTGTAGAATCTAAAGTATAAAACAAACGAATGAATATAACAAACCAGACTCACAGATAGAGAGAACAAATTAGTGGCTACCAGTGGGGAGAGGGAAGGGGGGAGGGGCATGATAGGGGTAGGGGGTTAAGAGACACAAACTACTACATATAAAATAAATAAGCAGCAAGCATATATTGTACAGCACAGGGGAATATAGGCATTATTTTGTAATAACTTTAAATGGTGTAAAATCTAATAAAAATATCAAGTCACTATGTTGTACACCTGAAACTAATACTGTAAATCAGCTGTATTTCAATTAAAAAAAAAAAGACCTTAGTTTAAAAAACAAACGTACCATGATTTCCTCACATCTATAATTCCATTTTCCCACTAATTCAATTGGGCCTTGCCATGAATCAGTATTACTCCAAGAACCAATCACATGTAACTGAAGGTCAATCTTAACTAATGGAATTCAAGATCAGTAGACTCAACCAAGATACTCTGGGTGACTTTACAGTTCTAGTATGCCAACACTCCATGTGTTATTTTTATATTTCCTGAGTAGTAAGATGAAGAAGATGATTATAGTAGTAGCAGTAATAATAGTGGCAGGCAACACTTAGAGAGCTCTTACTATGCACCAGGTAACGTTAAGTACAGTTGGCCCTCTGTAACCTCAGATGTGGAACTCTCAGATACAGAGGGCTAACCATATTACAACATTGTATACAAGGGACTTGAGAATCTGTGGATTTGGGTATTTCTGAACAGGTCCTGGAACCAATCCCCTGCAGATACTGAGGGATAACTGTACTTTACAAGTATTAATCTAACCAGGCAAATGGGAGCTATTGTTACCCAAATTTTCCAGATAAGAAACTAAAGCACAGAGATGTTAAATAACTTGACCAAGATCAGAACTAGTATAGAACTAAGCCTGGATCTGAATCCAGTCAGTCTGACTCGAGGCCTCACACTCTGAATCACTATTGCTACACAACCTCTCTCACTATAAACAAGAATTTAGGGACTTGCCTGGTGGCACAGTGGTTAAGAATCCGCCTCCCAACGCTGGGGACGCAGGTTCGATCCCTGGTCTGGGAAGACCCCACATGCCGCGGAGCAACTAAGCCTGTGCACCACGACTACTGAGACTGCGCTCTAGAGACTGCAAGCCACAGCTACTGAAGCCCGCGCGCCTCGAACCGATGCTCGGCAGCAAGAGAGAAGCCACCACAGTGAGAAGCCTGCGCACCTCAACGAAGAGTAGCCTCCACTCGCCGCAACTAGAGAAAGCCCAAGTGCAGCAACAAACACCCAACGCAGCCAAAAAAAAAAAAAAAAAAAAAAAAGCCATGGGCTTCCCTGGTGGTGCAGTGGTTGAGAGTCCGGTTGCCAATGCAGGGGATGCGGGTTCGTGCCCCAGTCCGGGAAGATCCCACATGCCGCGGAGCAGCTAGGCCCGTGAGCCATGGCCGCTAAGCCTGCGAGACTGGAGCCTGTGCTCCGCAACGGGAGAGGTCACAGCAGTGAGAGGCCCACGTACCGCAAAAAAAAAAAAAGCCATGAATTCAGAACACAATGATAAAAAATTTTAAACAATAATAAAAATAATAATTTAACTTGGAGCTTAGTCTCCAGAAAATAGTTTTGAGGTTTTTTTGGTATTTATTTATTTAACATCTTTATTGGAGTATAATTGCTTTACAATGGTGTGTTAGTTTCTACTTTATAACAAAGTGAATCAGCTATACATATACATATATACCCATACCTCCTACCTCTTGAGTCTCCCTCCCACCACCCCCAATCCCACCCCTCTAGGTGGTCACAAAGCACCAAGCTGATCTCCCTGTGCTATGCGGCTGCTTCCCACTAGCTATCTAGTTTACATTTGGTAGTGTATACATAAGTCCATGCCACTCTCTTACTTCGTCCCAGCTTACCCTTCCCCCTCCCCACGTCCTCAAGTCCATTCTCTATGTCTGTGTCTTTATTCCTGTCCTGCCCCTAGGTTCAACAGAACCATTTTTTTTAGATTCCGTATATATGTGTTAGTATACGGTATTTGTTTTTCTCTTTCTGACTTACTTCACTCTGTATGACAGACTCTAGGTCCATCCACCTCACTACAAATAACTCAATTTTGCTTCTTTTTATGGCTGAGTAATATTCCATTGTAGTGCCACATCTTCTTTATCCATTCATCTGTCGATGGACACTTAGGTTGCTTCCACGTCCTGGCTATTGTAAATAGTGCTGCAGTGAACATTGTGGTACATGTCTCTTTTTGAATTATGGTTTTCTCAGGGTATATGCCCAGTAATGGGATTGCTGGGTCATATGGTAGTTCTATTTTTAGTTTTTTAAGGCACCTCCACACTGTTCTCCATAGTGGCTGTATCAATTTACATTCCCACCAACAGTGCAAGAGGGTTCCCTCAGAAAATAGTTTTAGTTAAGCAAGCAAACTGAATTATGATATACGAAAATTCAGATTCACAGTCCTTTTCTTAGACTGCAACTTGTAGAGCTTCTAAAACACTGCAAAAAAACCAACACTGTTACTTTAAAATGTCATAAAGAAATGTGAAATAGGCAATGAGAAAAAAATCCTTTTTTTTAGCCAACAATGCAGTAGCTCAGCTGAGGGGACACAAGCACAATTTTCCTAATGATACCGCATGCTATTAAAGAGGGTTTCAGATAGAATTACCTTGTTTTCTTCTAGGTGCCTTTTCAACTTTTCTTCCAAATCCTTGGTTTCTTCTGAGCCCTTGATATTTCTCTGCTCATAATGTTCACATGCTTCCTTAAGCTGCTCTTGTAAAACTTGGTACTCCTTTTCAATCTGTGAAATACTCCCCTAAAAGTATAATACAAAATTATCTACTAAAAGTAGTTTTAAAAGCCTATTTATGATCTTGTTCTGAACTGTCTCTTAAAATAAACAAAGGAGAAGATATGGCAGATGAAAATTTACAAGGGAAATGTCACAATAATTCAAGAATTAAAAACCCGTTACACTTGTTTTTCAAAGCCAGCTCTTTATTTATTTATTTCTTTGGCTGCATTGGGTCTTAGTTGTGACACGTGGGATCTTTGTTGCGGCATGTGGTATCTTTTTTTGTTGCAGCGCATGGGCTCAGTAGTTGCAGCGTGTGGGCCTATCTGCCCCATGGCATGTGGGACCCCAGGTCCCCAACCAGGGATCAAACCTGTGTCCCCCACAGTGGAAGAAAGACTCCCAACCACTGGGCCATCAGAGAAGTGCCAAGCCATCTCTTTTTTTTAAAAAAAATTATTCATATTACTGGAACTCATAAGGAAACTTCTCAATATGTACCATAATTAGCTCTGAATATTTGTTTTAGAAGAGTCCAATATTAAATTAAGTTTGATGTGAATGTCATCCTCCACAATTAACATCAAGAACTACTTACCAACTTTAAAAACTGCAAATATTATGCATATTTTAGATATGAACAGGACATATTAATTTTGGCCCTACTTTTATAGTGTTTCAAATGGATAGTTGCTGATATTTTTAAAAGACGAGTTAAAATATTATCAATAAATTATTTACAGTTATGTAACTGTCTCCCAGACAGCTTTAAAAAAAAAGCAAACAGAAGTCATACTGCAATGTGAAATGTTGGCAAACAAAAAGCAGCATTTATATATTTTTTTAAAGCCTTTCATACTGCTAAGACCGGCAGCAATCACACATTTGCGTCTGAAAGAAGCACCTGTTTGATTCTGGCAACTCCTCCCAGCTGCAGGTAACTGCTCTACCAAGATACGAGGGGCCTTGGCAGCCAGGCTTTGGAAATCTAACCCAGTGGCACAAACTTGGTCCATCTTCCCCATCTCCTGCACCTCTCCCAGCATCTTAGCATCTTCCAAGTGTAAAAAGGCAGGGAATCAAGGTTTTGAAATTCTGTAAATTATCAGAGAACCGTGAACTGTGGCCAAGGTGACCATACGTGCCAATTTGCTGTGGAGAGTCTCAGTTTTTGTCATCCAGACTGAAAGTTCAGCTCTACGAATACAGCCCATATTTAAATAATCAACTAAACGGTGAACCTTACTATGGCCCACAAGCAAACCTTTACGGTTTCAGATCTTAGTTATTTCTGTTTTCAGTCTCAATTCAGCAAGAGGATCACAATGCAACTCAGTATTATGAATTAATTCATATGCCCCAAATTGCTAACAGAGACAGGCAGCAAGTTATAAGCCATCTCTATGTTATTATACTTAAATTTCACCACAATTGTGTAAGAGATGTTATTTTCAGTTTTTACAGATCAGGAAACCAAGGTTTAGAGAAGACAGGCAACTTGTCAAAGTCCCAGAAGAAAGCAGCCGTGCTGGGGATAATTTTAAGTCTCACTGGTTGAGAAACCAGCAATCAACTATGCTAATGTCAAGGTCTTGAAACTAAGAGCTAATTTAAGAAAGTATTCGTGAATTATCCTAACACTGATGAGAATATTTATATGAGGGTAAAAACACTGGCTCAAACAACACAGCGTACCTGGTTAAAGCTAAGTAGTGTAAGAACTCAATACCACTCATTCTACTTGGTATACACTCATATTCAGCCAACCATGTTCACCACAGCACTGTAAGCATGAAAAGCTAACATAATCTAAATGTTCAACAAAAGAATCTAGTCAAATAAACTATGAATTCATATAATGGAATACCAAGCATGCATTAAAAATGTTGGTGAAAATTGGTATTTACTGACATGGAAAAAAGTCCACAATATATTAAGACTGAAAATTTCAAATGTAACATATATGGTATGATACCATCTTTTAAAAAGCATTGCTAAAATAAATGAATGAATAAATAAATAAATAAAAAGCATTGCTAACTTAAATGCCAATGTTAAAATAAAACCTGGAAGGCTGCACATCAAATTCTAACATGGGTGATGGGAATGTAGATAATTTTCAATTTCTCTTTCATAATTTTCAGTATTGTTCATTAAAAAAATTTAAGGGCTCTATATTATATTTTATAATTGGCTAAAACCGTAAAGCTATTTGTAAAAATAGTAGCAGGCAACACAAAGTTCTAACCTTACTTATTCCTAATTAATTACACATCTGATATTATAAATCACTCCTAATCAGTGATCATAGAATTGCTTCATTTTTAAATAACAGAGTAATATTCATTATATGGATGTACCATAATTCACATAACTAGTGAATATCGATGGATATTCACGTTGTATTCAATTTTTGGTTGACATAAATACAGATAAAACAAATATACAAATATCCTGTTCACTGTTCTCTGTACACATATATAAACGCAGATAAATTCCAAATTGCCTTCACCCAAAATTTACATTTTTATATTCTTTCAATAATGTATAAATGATTGTTTTTCTTACTTCCATTGGGGTTGGGCACCATTTTTTTTTTTTTTTGCAGTACACGGGACTCCCACCATTGTGGCCTCTCCCGTCGCGGAGCACAGGCTCCGGACGCGCGGGCCCAGCGGCCATGGCCCACGGGTCCAGCCACTCCACGGTACGCGGGATCCTCCCGGACCACAGCACAAACCCATGTGCCCTGCATCGGCAGGCAGACTCTCAACCACTGCGCCACCAGGGAAGCCCATGGGCACCATTTCATATGTTTAAAAATTATCCTTATTTCTTTTACTGCAGATTGTCTATTCCCATCCATTCCCATTTTTGCACCAGATTAATTTTTTCCTTATTGATTTACAGCAACTTCATATGCTAAGCAAGGAAATTAGTTCTCTGTCCTATGATGCAAATAATTTTCCTAGTTGGTCATTTGTGTTTTGATGCTGTATATATTTGTTCATACATATATATGTGTTATGTGCATGTATAGACACATTACATATGTGTGTGTAAACCCATATACACAAATACTTTTCTGTCCTGCTGTTCATTAATCTTATTTTAAAAATTTCCCTTTTCTTCTAGGTACTCTTCTAGGTCCATTTTTTAATATTTAAATATTTTATCTGCCTGGAATTTATTCTGGTATATGGAATGAGGTATGGATCCAAATTAATTTTTTCTAGATGGCAACCCACTTCTCCTAACACCATGTATTTAATAATCTACTTTTTGCTCACCAACAGCTAGCATTTTTATCAGACCTTAAATTTCTATATTTTGTTCTATTGGATTCTTAGTCTAATGGTCTATTTATGTGCTTATAGATTCATATTATGTTTTGATACCTACCTGCACAACTCCCCTTCCTATAGTTTCTTTTCCATGGGCATTCTTGATGTTTGTTTTTCCATATGAAGTTTAGAATCAATTTGTCCAGTTTCAAATAAATACTATGCAGTAGCCAGCCACCAAGGTGGCCCCCAAGATCCTTGCGTCTTGGTATTCATGCCATTGTATAATCCTCGCCTACAATGTATCAGGGTTGGTGGGTTGATCTATGTGCCCAAGACAAATACAGGAGAAGCGATACACTGTGACCTCCTAAAGTAGGTCACGAAAGCCACTGCTAATTCTGCCTTGGATCACCCACTTTGGGGAAAGCCAGGCCTCAGGAGGACACTCAAGCAGCCCTAGGTGGAGGTCCACAGACAAGGAACTCATGCCTCCTGCCAACAGCCAGCACCAACCTGCTAGGCATGTGAATGAGCCATCCTGGAGGTAGCACCTCCAGTCCCAGTTACTCCTGCAGATGCTTGAGCCAAGGTCAACATCTTGACTGCAACTCTTAAGAAATACCTGGAATGACCCAGCTAAACTACTCCTCCATTCCTGACTCATAGAAATTGTGAGGTAGCTTGTTATGCAGCAATAGATAACTAATACACTCTGTTCATGTTTGCTTTGAGACTGTGTTAAAATTAAAATCTTTAGAGAGAACCTATCTCTTTAATAATAGGTCTTCCTATTCAAGTACACTGAACATTTTCTCATTAAGTCTTCTGTGTGTCTCAGTAGCATTTTAAAGTCTTCTTTCACAGGTTTACATATTTTATCTTTTTGATGCTATTGAAAATGGAATATTTTCTTTTAATATAATTTGCAATGGGTTGTTTATATATGGAAGGGAATTTTACCCAATCAACCTTCTGAATTATCTTACATTTTGGTATTGGGTTTTTGGTTGATCACTTTGGATGTTCCAGGGACACACTCTTAGCCTCTGTAAATAATGATACTTATACCTCCACCTTTAAAATCTTACTTTTCTTCTCTTATCTGATTTTGTCAGCTAATATCTCCAGGATAATAATAAATATTAATGATGATATATAACCTTTAAGCAAGATGGCTCATTTGGCTTAAGAAAGATACAAGCATGTTGAAAAGTATTCATCTAATCCCATTTGATTATGAGTTTTAGTCAAGAAAAAAACTTGAATTTTTTCCAATACCCTATCAGCAACTATGCAGTTGATCAAATGACTTTTCTCTTAAGATATAGTAACACAATAATTATATTAATAGATTTTCTAACTGAATCATTCTTAAAGCGGTGAAGGTTTCTATAATAATTTCTGTATTATTCATGTGAATAAGCTTTTATTCATAAATTAATACAGACTCATTATACCTGTTAAAACAATAAAGCCGGGCTTCCCTGGTGGCGCAGTGGTTGAGAGTCCGCCTGCCGATGCAGGGGACGCAGGTTCGTGCACCGGTCTGGGAAGATCCCACATGCTGCGGATCTTTTTTGTTATGTTCTAAAGCTTATTCTATAATGTTTTGTATGGAATAACTGGCTTCAAAATAGTTCTAAGTTCGTCATTCTCATCCTAGTTAAAAGTAAAGAAAATTAAATCTTTAAACAGTTTAATATGATTTTGACTCACCTGTTGCGCCTCAAAAGGATCATACGGCTCAGTATTGACTTCTTGATGCATTATATTCCAAGACACCTTTGGGGAAAAACAAACACATTCAGTCTATCTCAATTGCTCTAGTAAAATAAATCCATCATGTAATAACATGAAACATGCCCATAACTCTTTCAAGGTTTTTTTTGGCCAGTTTAGATAATGTTCTATGCTTTCTACAAATATTTGTAACAGGAAAAAGTGATCATTTATAATTAGTAAAAGTGAAAATGATTTTGGTTCATTACTGTTAACATAATTCTTCAAAGCTTTCTAGAAAGCAAAAAACTTAATGAGTAGGAGGATAACCAATAAGGGTTTAATGAATTCATGCCTTATGAAGTTAACTATAGAGAAACCTTAGCTTACTCTCCTGCTTGTTAGGAAGGAACTTTTATTCACATCTCTCTTGTTTCTTTCCATCTGGGTGTGTCTTTTAACTCCCTCACTCCTCCCCTGGTTTGGTAGGAGAATTGGGCATGTGCAGGCCAGACTCTTCCTTTTTTCTTTTTCTTGGGAGCTGCCCATGCAGAAAGCACATTTTCTCCTTCCTTCTCCATGCACTATGTCTTAGGGGCAGGCACCTAAGTTAGGAGGCCTTCTAGTCCAGCACTGCCGTAACTAGGTGGGGAAGCTGGTAAGTCATGGGCTTCACTCTTAGGACATGCACTCTCTACAGAAACAGCCACATCTTCCTGCCATACTTTTATTAATTATCAAGGTGATGTTTTGGCTCCATCTGCTGGTTCCACTATCTTATTTCTCAACTGGAGAAACTTGGATAGGAAAAAGGATGTCATTTACTAAACCCAAAAATTCCTTCTGGCATTACCTGTCACGCCCTACAAAAGGGTTCATAAAGTCCATCATTTTAAAGAATTTTAGTAAATATAATGGCAATGAAAAATGAAGAGGAAAATTTAACTTTAGTATTAAGAAGACTTTCTATTTTCAGTCTTACCTGTACGGCAACCATTTGTGTATGTGGAATATCTGTTACTTCATCGGTGCTTTCTGGATTTCCTTCCTGCTTGGCAGAATTTCCACAGTGGTCATCATTTCTGTTAGACTCACTTTGGGCTGTATCAGCACCATCCGTGATGCACTGCGACTTTACTGATATTTCCAAAGATTCCTGAAGGATCTCTTGTGTTTCAGAGGCAATCTGGTTACCAGGGGTATTCTCAGCACTAAAATGACGGCCCTCAAAATGCACTTCTGTTATGTCACTGGCTACAAAAGACGGCACCACTGGTATTGATTGTTGCAGCTGATATTCAGAAGAAACTCTGGCCAGAGGTGCGTAAATGCTATACTGGGGCAAAGTCGGTAACACATTTATAAATGGTGGTGGTGTCTGGGTAATGTCAAATCCCCGAAAGGGAAGATACGTACAGTATCCTGTGACCAACTGGGGTTGAGTCCAATAGGTTGGTTTCACATCCTCAGTAACTGGTTTGGGAGAATTAGAGGAGACATGCTTGTGACTTGTTTCCTCAGAGACTGGTTTGGGAGAATCAGAAGACACCCCTTTGGGCTTCTCATCCTCAGAAACTAATTTGGAAGAATTATCGGAAATTAGTTTGGGCTTCACAGCTTCACAAGGTGACTGGGGAGAATTAGCAGATGTAAGGTGGGGCTTCACATCCTCAGAAGCTGGTGCTGAAGATAAGTCAGACACTGGTTTGGATTTCACATCTGGTTTAAATTCCCTAGCGGTTGGATTCAGCGGTAGTTTAACTCGTAAATACTCTCCTGTTTTCAAAATTTCTTCTACTTTTGTCTTAATGTTTTTCTTCTTCCTCTTTTTCTTAAGCCGTAACGCAACTTTCTTCAATGCGATACAGTTGTCAATCACAACAAAACGAGGACATCCCAGGAGAAAAGATTTCAAACCTCCTGCTTTTTCTAGTATCTGTCGAGTTTCTTCTGGGAAAAACTCATATTCTTCAGAAAACATCTTGTTACTCATGTCCAAGGGACCATGTTCCTCTAACAACTGAGAGAAATAACTTGGAAAAAATTTACATAAGTTATTATAAGAAAGTACTTGTACATGTTTATCCAAAAAAAATATTTCCCAAAATTTCTCCCAAAGCAAAATACTACTTCATTTCTAACTGATCTTGACACCTCCCCAACAAATATATTATACTCATATTAAATCTGAGAAAGGCTAACTGTAATCAATGATACTATAAATAAAATTTTGTTTACCCCTAAGAAAATAATCCTTTAAAAAATCTTGGGGAAAAAAACAAAAGGAGATTAAAAAGTTATTTTTGTAAGTTTCAGTTAAGTAATTATTCAATATATTTTTAAAAACAATGAAAAGCAAAGAAACTTATTCAAGAAAAATAACAAGGCTATCATATAACAAGAACATCAAATGAAAAAAGGAAATCAAATTTCAAAAAAATCCTATTGGAATTTACATATAGTAAATCTATTAACATTTCTCTGTTTAGGAATATACAATGATCCAGAATTACTGAAATCAATCAGGTCTGATCAATAAATCACCACAGTGCAGGATCAGATCCATAGTAATGGGGCCAATCCCTTAACCTGCCTGCCTCCATCTGTGGACTGGGTTTGTTTACTCCAGCTCTGGGGCCATGTTCTTTTGCCATTCTTGTGCCAGGCTCAAAAAGGCTTCCTCTCGCATTTGAATTTGGTATTCAGTCTGTAACAGTGACACAACTAGCAAGAAAGACACACACCATGTACACTAAGAAGGCTTTTTCAAGAGCAAAAACCTCCAAAGGAATATTCTTAGTAAATTAAAGCTAAGCAGGAAGATAACTTATTCAGGAGGAAGGTAAAAACAATACTTCTTTGAAGCAAAAGAAAACCACTTTACGGGCAGATACTGCTGCACATAAATGCACAGGACAATCACAAGTGATTAACCCCTATTCAAAGCAACTGCTATACTGAAACATAAAGACCAAAACCCATTTCTTTGTCTGCACTGCTGCTCTAAATACTTAAAAGCCGTCAGTCGCTTTTAAAGTGTTTTTTGATAAACATTTTCCCCTTAGAATAAGCTCTGCAATAGAAACTCACCTACATACATGTTGTTTTTCAAGGTAACAGGTTAAATATGCGTTTGCCTTAAGATTCTAATCAAAACTTCATTTTTAATGAGAAATCTCTAAAAGCAGAAACTGTTGAGGGAGGGTAATAAGGTAAAAAGAAGCAAATCACTGTACCCTCAGGAACAATAACCCTTGCTGAGGGTTCTGGCCGATTGGTATAAATAACACTGACCCCACAATCTGTCCCAAGAGAGACCTTTCTAGTTGGTGTTTAGCTTCCACAAGCAACAGCAGATAATTCATCAGTGGTGTATGTGTATTTACTTTTTGCTCTCCGTGATGAATACTAAAGAGAATCATTAAAAAATAATGCTTTCCTACCTGCATTAAAATACTTAAATCCAAAATGGGATCACTAAAGAACAGACACCACAGGAAAGAAAACCATTACCAGTAATTGAGCAAAGAGCTTTTCAAGAGTTTGCAACATGAATGATGATACAGATATGGTGATGATTACTGAGTAATAAAAGTCAGATTCCTGAAGAATACTTAAGGATACAAAAAAATGGTTCACCATGCATTTTTAGGTGAAAAGGGCAAATGACAAAGCTAAGTGTATAGTTAAATAACAGCTTATAAAGTCCAAAACATATATTTCATACATATAAACATTTAAAAAGTCTGGGGACTTCCCTGGTCTAGTGGTTGAGACTCCACACTTCCACTGCAAGGGGCATGGGTTTGAGCCCTGGTCAGGGACCTAAGATCCCGCATGCCACACGGCATGGCCAAAAAAATAAAATAAAAAGTCTGAAAGGATAATGCACCTTTTTTTCGAAGAAATAGAGCCTCCATGTTTTTTCCACTGGCTAAATAGCAATGAATTTTTCATACATTCAAACAGAACAAAATTTAATTCAACAAGGGTCCCTAGCCCAAAGAAAAATGGTATTATAACCACATTGTGAATAAAATTTTTATAGTGATTGTTATTTGAAATACAACACAAAATGAACTTTAACTCTATTTATATGCTTTTCTAGCCTTGAAAAATAGTCTCTATAGATAAACATGGGGCACAAGATAGCACAAATATGATTTCTTCATAATCCAGACTCTAGGGCTTCCCTGGTGGCATAGTGGTTGAGAGTCCACCTGCCAATGCAGGGGACACAGGTTCGTGCCCCGGTCCGGGAAGATCCCACATGCCACGGAGCGGCTGGGCCCGCGAGCCATGGCTGCTGAGCCTGCGCATCCGGAGCCTGTGCTCCACAACGGGAGGGACCACAACAGTGAGAGGCCCGCGTACCGCAAAAAAAAAAAAAAAAAAAAAAAAAAAATCCAGACTCTAATAGAGACAGTGTTCTTGCACTTCAGAACCTGAGGCAAAGACTGGCCATGCTGTGCTTGACGGAAGTGATAAAAATAATAATAAAGTTAATTTTACCACAGATAACAATAGTTGCTATATTATATACATGTCCATGTTTTCATTTTTTAAGGAACCTCCGTACTGTTTTCCATAGTGACTATACCAATTTACCTTCCCACCAACAGTGAACAAGGGTTCCCTTTTCTCCACATCCTTGCCAACACTTGTTATTTCTAGTCTTTTTGATAAAAGCTATTCTAAAAGATATGAGATGGAGATGATAGCTTATTGTGTGTTTATTTTTAAACTGAAGTATAGTTGATTTATAATATTGTGTTAGTTTCAGGTTTTACAGCAAAGTGATTCAGTTATATTTTTTTTTTTCAGGTAACTTTCCATTGTAGGTTATTACATTATTGTGTTTTTGATTTGCAGTTCCCTAGTGATTAATGATGCAGAACATCTTTTCATGTACCTGTTGGCCATCTGTATGTCTTCTTTGGGAAAATGGCTATTCAGGTCTTCTGCCCATTTTTTTTTTTTTTTGCGGTATGCGGGCCTCTCACTGTCGTGGCCTCTCCCGCTGCGGAGCACAGGCTCCGGACACGCAGGCTCAGCGGCCATGGCTCACAGGCCCAGCCACTCTGTGGCACGTGGGATCTTCCCGGACCGGGGCACAAACCCGTGTCCCCTGCATCAGCAGGCGGACTCTCAACCACTGCGCCACAAGGGAAGCCCCTGCCCATTTTTTAATTGGACTGTTTGGTTTTTTTTGCTATCGAGTTGTATCAGTTCTTCATACATTTTGGATATTAGCCCCTTATCAGATATATGATTTGCAAATATTTTCCCATTTGCAAATATGTGTATGTATATTTTCATAATTCAGTGATGATCATTAGTGTCTTAAATGGTCCTTAATGGACAGTCACAGTGCTACTGTATGTCACTGTCAGAACAGGGGCAAGGGATAGGAATGGGAAAAATATTTCCAAAAGCATTCCCATCCTACTATTTTGGTTGTGCACCTTTGAAAAATCACTGTTTTCTACATGCTCATTATTCCTTTTTTTTTTTTTTTAAAGAAATAGATTACAGATGAGGACCCAGTTCCCTCTTTCTTGGAAGACAGCATGACAAGTAAGCAAGAACCACATTTTCTTTTTGGTAGGCAAAGAATGATAGGGAGAAAAAACCCGATTCTTATTGCACAAAGTCATTTTTATTTGCAATACACTGTGATTCAATCAATGATCAATTTTGCGCTCCTGCTACTTGTAAGCTGCGTGATAGAACTACATTTTCTACTTTTTCTAAAATCTTCCCCAGTGCTTAACCTTAAGTGGTTAATAAATCTTGACTAATTAACATTACTAAAGAGATGTCAGGAAAAACTGAATGCAGAATGCCACCTATTGAAATTTATTTTGCTTCAACTATGTGTATCATAAAATGTTAGAACAAGGTGGAGGTCACTGAAAAAAAAAAATCAGTCCAACCCCCTACTTTAAACTGAAATACTTACATCAAGAAAAAGTTAACAGCAGTTATCATAGTATTCCTGACTTCTTATTTACTATGTTTCTACTCTACACTCTTTTCATATAAAATAGTTTTATTTTTCTTTCTCTTACCCATTGGCCACTAAAAAAATCATTCTTAAGCCAGTCATTACATGTTTACTTTTGAAAATTCAAGGAAAGAATTATGTTTTGAGGTATGACTTCCTGTAACTTCTTGACTTTCTCCTATTATAAGATATAAATTCTATCTCAAAATACACAAACAAATCAGCCTATTGGTTTCTCATAAAGTTATTAAATTTCTTCCCACTTATAGTGGTAATAAATTCTTTAAGAAGCAAGCTCCTGAAAACTACAGTTTAGCTTCAGTTTTGGATGCTTGAAGCAAAGTCCAGAAGGTTTTACGAAATACTAGTATAGTTTTACAGCTGATTCCAAGTTGTCATCCAGTTCTCTGAGAATATGATTTGCTCAGTACTTCAACTCTGCAGAAAAACCACGAAAAGGGATCCAAGAGGATATAACAAGACTGAATAGGAACAATGTAACTGAGAAAAATAGAAGTAACAATAACCAAATTATAGATGAGTGATGGGTTTTCCAGGAATTCATTTTTTTAAATTAATTTTTATTGCAGTATAGTTGCTTTACAATGTTGTGTTAGTTTCTACTGTACAACAAAGTGAATCAGCTATACATATACATATATCCCCTCTTTTCTGAGACAGGAGTTTGCTTTCAAATTAATTTTCTGTTGCAGCTCTTTGCCCCTTAACTTCTTTTCCTAAGGAAGGCATCATGCACAACTTATTAATGCCAAGCTAAAAAAAAAAAAAAAGGCGAACGTTTCCTAGGTTTTCCTGAGCTCTTTACTCCTCTAACTGTATCCACCCCACAAAGACTTGACTTTAGTGTTAATTTCTTTTTTCTTTTTTTTGGCCATGCCATGTGGCATACAGGATCTTAGTTCCCAGACCAGGGATCGAACCCATGCCCCCTGCAGTAGAAGCGCTGAATCACGGACCGCCAGGGAAGTCCTCTAGTGTTAATTTCACATTCATATTTTCAATCCAAAATTAATTCAGCCCAAAGTTTCTTTAAAGGAAAAGTCTGTTTCTCTTTTCTTAGATAAATGTCAGGAAGTCAAGTTTTCAATACAATACAGAGATACAGGGTTCTATATGTGTTCTATACCATCACAGCTGGACAACTATCTCAGCAGAAGTAATAACCAGATCCTGGTATCCCTTCCCCAATAAAAGGGTAATACTTCACCAAGCTATATTAATTGTCACTGGACTTAGGAGATGCCAAACAACTGCATCATCAACATAAGAATAATGAGATCAAATAATTATACTATTCCTTGTCAAATGTATATACTTTGGAATTCATGATAAAAGATTATGGCTGGAAACTTTGTTTATCAGTCCTGTCAGGACATACCAGGACAGTTTTGGAAATAGACAGAATCTACATTAGCAGCTCAAACTGACAAAACTAATAATCATTAGGATTCTAAATTAATAGTTAAAACTCCTCAATTAACTTTGTGTAATACATGACAAAAGCCATAAAAACACTTTTCTTCCCCAGAGTTTGTGACCAATCAGTGATTCCTTTAATAAACATAAAGGGACACAAAGTAAACAAATTAAGATCTTTAACTGGCAGCTTCAGTATAATAGTTGTAGGAATGTTAAACTACTTACTCGTATAGAGTTGAACATTTTTGTTTTGGGTTAATGTCCCACAGCTTCTTATTACGGACAACATATTCATTACTATGCTGTTCGTACAGAGCTTCAAATTCTTCTACATCGTGACGAAGATGATCAGGCACTACAAATGGGCCCGCAGAATTTGAATTGCGTTTGCTGATAAAAAAAAAACACACACAATTTTGTGAATAATTAACTTTCAGGAGGCCCAGCTAATAGCATTTAAATTGAAATAAAGATAGTAACATATTAGTCAACTTCTGGATGCAAAAAACACTACCAGAGAATTTAATGCAGAACAGTTACCTTTCCACAATGACAGTCAAGAGACACCTGACTACTGAGTAAGGTACAAGATACCTGACTACTAAGTAAGGTACAAGATACCTAAGTAGTTTTAATTACTTACTCTTGCTACCAAGAGCAAATTGTTTTTAAATTCTGGTTTTAAAAAAAATCAATGTTGCATTAATTGTAACCTGTTAAAGAGAAAAATGAAAGTTTATTATAACTGCTATCAATTTAAGTTGAGATTGAGACTGGTAAAAGGTACTTAAATAAAAATAATTTTTAAAAAACAGTATAAGGCCTGGTGGTGCAGTGGTTGACAGTCTGCCTGCCAATGCAGGGGTCACGAGTTCGTGCCCTGGTCTGGGAAGATCCCACATGCCGCGGAGAGGCTGGGCCCGTGAGCCATGGCCACTGAGCCTGTGCGTCCGGAGCCTGTGCTCCGCAACGGGAGAGGCCACAACAGTGAGAGGCCCGTGTACCGTGAAAAAAAAAAAAAAAAAACCTGCATAAGATTCTAGCACTCTAAAAAGATGTAATAGTTTGAGTGTGGGCTCTAAACCAGACTGCTGATTTAAATTCTGGCTCTGCTATGTACAAGTTTTGTGTCCTTGGACACTCAACTACACTGTGCCTGAGTTTCCTTATCTGTAAAATGACTATAATAATACTACTTATCTCCTAGAAAGAAGAGTGATTAAATGAGTTATACATAAAATGCTCTTAAAATAGTGCCTGGTACATAAGTGCTATCAAAATATAGGCTACTATTATTTTAACCTAAGACAATTCCTCCATTCAAAGAATCCATGGAAATGTGCACAGCCAACTGTTATTACAATTCATTTAAGAATCGTGCGGGAAGAGAGAGATTGGTTCAAGATGGCGGAGTAGAAGGACGCGCGCTCACTCCCTCTTGCAAGAGCACTGGAATCACAACTAACTGCTGAACAATCATCGACAGGAAGACACTGGAACTCACCAGAAAAGATACCCCACATCCAAAGACAAAGGAGAAGCCACAACGAGACAGCAGGAGGGGCGCAATCACTATATAATCAAATCCCATAACTGCTGGGTGGGTGACTCACAAACTGGAGAACGCTTACACCACAGAAATCCACCCACTGGGGTGAAGGTTCTGAGCCCCACATCAGGCTTCCCAACCTGGGGGTCTGGCAACGGGAGGAGGAATTCCTAGAGAATCAGACTTTGAGGCTGGCAGGAATTGATTACAGAACTTCGACAGGACTGGGGAAAACAAACTCCACTCTTGGAGGACACACACAAAGTAGTGTGTGCATCGGGACACAGGGGAAGGAGCAGTGACCCCACAGGAGACTGAACCAGACCTACCTGCTGGTGTTGGAGGGCCTCCTGCAGAGGTGGGGGATGGCTATGGGGACAAGGACACTGGCAGCAGAAGTTCTGGGAAGTACTCCTTGGCGAGAGCCCTCCCAGAGTCTGCCATTAGCCCCACCAAACAGCCCGGGTAGGCTCCAGTGTTGGGTCGCCTCAGGCCAAAGAACCAACAGGAAGGGAAGCCAGCCCCACCTATCATCAGACAAGCAGATTAAAGTTTTGCTGAGCTCTGCCCACCAGAGCAACAGCCAGCTCTACCCATCACCAGTCCCTCCCATCAGGAAGCTTGCATAAGCCTTTTAGATAGCCTCATCCACCAGAGGGCAGACAGCAGAAGCAAGAAGAACTACAATCCTGCAGCCTGTGGAATGAAAACCACATTCACAGAAAGATAGACAAGTTGAAAAGGCAGAGGGCTATGTGCCAGATGAAGGAACAAGATAAAACCCCAGAAAACAGCTAAATGAAGTGGAGACAGGCAACCTTCCAGAAAAATAATTCAGAATAATGATAGTGAAGATGATTCAGGACCTTGGAAAAAGAATGGAGGCAAAGATCGAGAAGATGCAAGAAAAGTTTAACAGAGACCTAGAAGAATTAAAGAACAAACAGACAGAGACGAACAATACAGTAACTGAAATGAAAGCTACACGAGAAGGAATCAACAGCAGAATAACTGAGGCATAAGAATGGATAAGCAGCCTGGAACACAGAATGGTGGAATTAACTGCCACGGAACAGAATAAAGAAGAAAGAATGAAAAGAAATGAAGACAGACTAAGAGACCTCCAGGACAACATTAAACACAATAACATTAACATTATAGGGGTCCCAGAAGGAAAAGAGAGAAAGAAAGGACCCGAGAAAATATATGAAGAGATTATAGTTGAAAACATCCCTAACGTGGGAAAGGAAATAGCCACCCAAGTCCAGGAAGCGCAGAGAGTCCCAGGCAGGATAAACCCAAGAAGAAACATGCCAAGACACATAGTAATCAAATTGACAAAAATTAAAGACAAAGAAAAACTACTGAAAGCAGCAAGGGAAAAATGACCAATAACATACAAGGGAACTCCCAATAAAGTTAACACCTGATTTCTCAGCAGAAACTCTGCAAGCCAGAAGGCAGTGGCATGATATATTTAAAATGATGAAAGGGAAGAACCTACAACCAAGATTACTCTACCCGGCAAGGATCTCATTCAGATTCGATGGAGAAATCAAAAGCTTTACAGACAAGCAAAATCTAAGAGAATCCACCAAACCAGCTCTACAACAAATGCTAAAGGAGCTTCACTAAGTGGGAAACACAAGAGAAGAAAAGGACCTACAAAAACCAACCCATAACAATTAAGGAAATGGTAATAGGAACATATATATCGAGAATTACCTTTAACATGAATGGATTAAATGCTCCAACCAAAAGACACAGGCTTGCTGAATGGATACAAAAACAAGACCCATATTACATGCTGTCTACAAAAGACCCATTTCAGACCTAGGGACACATACAGACTGAAAGTGGGGATGGAAAAAGATATTCCATGCAAATGGAAATCAAAAGAAAGCTGGAGCAGAACATCTGTTTATGAGAAACAGAAAAAACTGTAATTATCCATGAGGGATATCCATGGAGATTCTTCATTTCCCCCTGCACTTTGTCTTTGTCTTACCAAAAACTCCTTACCTATTACTGTTAATTTTATTTAATACATTAGATAACAATACCACAAATTCTTATCAGCAAGGGTGCTTGCCAAGTTCAAATTT
>RJWK010037070.1:0-21436 GCA_004363435.1 Platanista minor | reverse complement strand
ATGTCCTGGCTATTGTACATAGAGCTGCAATGAACATTTTGGTACATGACTCTTTTTGAATTATGGTTTTCTCAGGGTATATGCCCAGGAGTGGGATTGCTGGGTCATATGGTAGTTCTATTTGTAGTTTTTTAAGGAACCACCATACTGTTCTCCATAGTGGCTGTACCAATTCACATTCCCACCTGGTATATAATCTAATACCCATGTACTGCTTATTTGGCTTATATTCTTTTACTTCCTTTTTGTTAATAGAAAATTTTTTTAAATTATTATTTTTATTTTTTTGGTACACGGGCCTCTCACTGCCGTGGCCTCTTCCGTTGCGGAGCACAGGCTCAGCGGCCATGGCTCACAGGCCCAGCCGCTCCGCAGCATGTGGGATCCTCCCGGACCGGGGCACGAACCCACGTCCCCTGCATCGGTAGGCGGACTCTCAACCACTGCGCCACCAGGGAAGCCCTAGAAAATAATTTTTTTAAGTTATTTAATTTATATTGGTTCAAATCTTCCTTTCTCACTGACTTGCAATCTTGGTAGATCATAAATCCTTAACTTTACAGCATCACTGACATAGAAGAGATTTAGTCACGTAAACCTTATTCGGGTTAATGAGTATTTTTCCTGGAAGTATCCTTTGAATTGACTGGATATTTTAGCATGTCAAAATATCTTTATCTTCCTCTCATTCCCCTTTCTATTTCCTTTCTTCTTCCCCTCTTATTCCCTTTCTTTCCACCACTTCTTCCCATTCTTCTTACGTTTCTTCCCTTTACAATTATACATTGAGGGACTGCTGTGTGCTGGGCACTAGGAATTCAAAGACAAACCCAACCACAGCTACTGTCCAGTGGTTCCTACTCTGATGCACTAGGCATTCAAGAGTATCAGTGATTATAACAGCCTAAGTGCATCCACAAGACAGAAGGGAGGAGCACCTAATTCAACCAGGAGGGTCAGGGGAAGTGTCTAAGAAGTGGTGACATTTGAAGTGAGACTTATAGGAAGAATAAAAGTTGGCCAGGCAGATACGGTTGGGAATAAAGTTCCTTGCAAAAAGCATAACACCTTCCAAAGCCCTGAAGCAAGAAATGTGGTGGTTTTCCGCTTTCCTCTTCCCTTCCTTCCTTCCTTCCTTCTTCCCTCCCCCTTCATTTCTTCTGTTATCTATCTATCTATCTATCTATCTATCTATCTATCTATCTATGTATGTATCTATCATCTATCTTAGTCTGCTAGGGCTGCCACAATGAAATACCACAGACTGAGTAGCTTAAACAACAGAAATTTATTTTCTCACAGTTCTGGAGTCTGGAAGTCGAAGAACAATGTGCCAGCAAGTTTGGTTTCTCCTGAGGCCTCTCCCCTTGGCCTTCTCACTGTGGCCTCACATGGTCTTTTCTCTATGTGCCTACACCCCTGGTGTCTCCTCCTCTTATAAGGACACCAGTCCTATTGTGTTAGGGCCCCACCCTCATGACCTCATATAACCACAATTAAGTCTTTAAAGGCCCTACTTCCAAATGTAGTCACATTGCAGCTTAGGATTTCAACATATGAATTTTGGGGAACACAATTCAGTTCATAACATTATCTCTCTATCCTAAACTTCAAAGCATGCTTGCTAGTTGGCATGAAATGAAAGATGATTTTAGTCAATGTAAAAGTAACCATTACCATACCGCCAAGCTCTGGGTTTAGCAAAAAGTATTGATTCTATGAAATAAAATTCTCGATTGTAAGAAGTCTTAAAGATATCTAATTCATCCCCTTCATTTTGCAGAAGAAAAAATTGAGACCCAGAGGACTGAGGTGACTTACCCAAGATCATACGGTTTGTTTATGGAAGAACTAGGATCAGAACTTGGGTCTATCAATCCCAGCTAAGGCTGAGTTTACAGACTGAGAACAGCCTTTAGTTTTGTAAACTATACCTTACTTCTATCCACAATCCAGAGCCTTTCAAGGTATATTCTGAGTTTTTGTGAGTCACTATCATCAGAATAATGGAAAAGAGGCTAAGCAGAGTAGAAGAAAGGGAAAAAGAGAGAAGAAAAGGAAATATGTATTCAGCTAGGAAGAAAAAAAATAATCTGGCTTTCTTGAGTGGCTAAAACTGAGGTCATTATCTTCTTTCCTAAGGGTCCCTCCCCCAGCACTTATTACTTACTTGCCGTGCAGTAATGAGGAACCATCTATGTCTCCTCTCTCTCCCTTTCTCTCACTGAGAAACTCTAGCCTATCACTCCATCACAAATCCTGCCAATTTTGCTTCCTAAAATTGATCTAAATCTCTCCTCTCCAGCCAATCCTATTACCACTTCTAAATTCAGGTTTTCACCCTCCTTCACACGGATTCTACTAACCATCCCACAATTGTTCTTCTTGTCTCAATCTTGTTCTTCTTTAATCCATTCTTCATTCTTTGCATAAAACCTCTCATTGCCTATAGCAGAGTTTCCCAATCTTTTCTGACGTATTTTCCCTTTTAAAACTATACAATCTCTTGATCCTTCTTGGAGGTTTTTTTTTTTTTAAATGATTTTATAATGTATGTGGTATACAGTAAAGGAGCTATTTTAGGTAAATCAAATCTTATTTTAGTTTATTTTATTATTAATTTTATTTTGATTCCAGTCTCAATAATATTCATAAATATAGTCCCTATTTCACAAGTGATGCAGACAATTTACTTTTCTTTCAGTAAATGATGTAGTAAAAAGTATAGTGTAAGACAAATACACTGAAAATATCATTGTACTTGGAATGAAGACAAACATACAGGAAAATGTAAGTTAAAATTTAATTATTTAATGGCATAAAAGATAGACAAAAATGCTTTTACTGTCTGATGTTTGTAATTCTTGCCTTTGGTGCTTAAGTGGTTTGATTTTATGATTTTTCTATTTTCTTTCTAAATCTAAATCTGGGAGAAGTTTTGAGGTTGCCATTTGCAAGTGTTTCTGCACCAATAATACCTTTCAAATATGGATAGTCTTGACTGTCAGTAAATGAAAGCTAAATCAGGTAGTAATTGTCACTAAAATTTTTTGTAACTTTGAAGTACCAGGGATTTCTTCACGTATATAAAAATTTGATGAAATGAATGCCTTTGGTGAATCTGATGAAGATAAATTGAGTTTAATTTGCAGAATTAATATTTTTATTCTCATTATTGTTATAATTTTAACATCAGCATTCCTTATGCTTTCTAACTTTAACTGAAGATCAATTATGAGTATATGAATTATTCATATATGCATTCATATTCATATATTTGTATGAATTATGAATATATGATTAAACAAATGAGAAATTGTAAGAAATTAAGGCCCCCCCCATAGTGTCTGAAATATAAGAATAATAATGGCTAATATATTTTAGAGCTTTCATGGAACAGCTTAATTCTTGCTCACAATAACCTCAAAAGAAGGTGACTACTGGCATTTCACAAACAGAAAAACAGAGGTTCAGAGAAGTAACTTGCCTGAAATCACACAGCTAATAAGTGATAGAGCTCTTCTGTTCCCAGTTTGATTCTAGAGCCCAAACTATTAACCATGTTGTTTTATTACCACCTGCTGAGTAAGTCCTAAGCAGGCTCACTGGATGTATACTTGGAGACTCCTGATGGGCTCTGTTTAAAAGGGAAAAAAATCATTTCTTTTTTATGATTGAAAACAAAAACGAAATTGGGGGAGAACCTTACTACCATAAACATCAATTCATTCCTTGTACATCCTTGCTGTAGCTCCTCTTCGTGGCTCTGCTCATGCTGTGCCTTCTGCCTGGTGTGCCCTCCTTTCGTCTCTTGGCTTGGTTAACTGACTCATTCTTTAACCCATTTCAGGCAGTCTCCTCCAGGGAGCCTTTCCGCCTCCTTCCTCTTCCTCTCTCACCTGGGTTAGGGGGCTCTAACTTTCTCTGTGCTCTGTAGCATCCTTTCCCTACCTGGGGTGGGTTTTCTGTAGTCAGCTGCCCCCACCACCACCACTTCTGTCTCAGGCTGGAACTTTATTTACTAGAATCACTTACCCTGTACAGCTCCAGATTTGAACCTTGCCAATGAGAGGAACTCATGTGAGATTTGGGTGTGGAAGTGAAGTGGAGATCACTGTTCTCAGTGAGGTGTGGGGTCAGTCACGGCAGCTTCCCAGCCCTCTCCCTGAGCTCCCACTCTGTGCTTGTGTGGGCTTCACACACCTCTCTGCAGGCTCCCCCTCTGCAGACTCCTGGAAAGCTCGGTTCCCCCATCAACACCCAGGTGCTCAGCTTGCCATCTTCACAGTGAAGCTTTCCTGGTGTCTGATCTCTCAGCTCTTCCAACAGGCCCGTTTGTCCCCTAATTTTATATTAAATCTTTTATATAGAGAGAGCGGCTGGCTTCTGTTTCCTGACCAAACTTCGAGTGGTACGTGATCTTCATCATTCTTGCTATCCCATTGGGTTGTAACCGTCTGTAATCATGCATGACTATCTCCCCAACCAGACATAGGTGATCTAAAGGCTGGATGGACTTTGAATAGCAAATACCTGGCATGGTATATAGTAGATCCTCAGTAAATATTTGATTGATGAAGATACTTGGCTTCAAGAAACCTCAATTACCTTAGGGAGCAGAAGGTCCATATTTGGGGGTCTCCAGTGGATTAAGTCTTGCCAGTGGCTGCCACTTGCAGGCATAAGGGACAAATGAAGGGGGAGAGAAAATAAGAGAGGGAAAAGAAAGGGCACAGGAGAGGCAAGTCAGAGGAAAGAAATGAGGGAGGTGAAGAGAGGGGAACAGAAGAGGAAGCAGAAAGGCTTGGGTGGCCGCGTTTCCCCTGTTATTGGCTCTGGACTGGGCAGTTGTTCACCCTAGAGCTGGAATATCTCACATGGAGTGGCTCTGCTGTCTTCTCCACAATCCTGTCCCAGAAGAGGAACTTGGCTTTCCACCTTCCAGATTTCTGCCAATGCCATTAGCCAAGCCATACAAAAGCCTCTAAATATTGAGGCTAGCGGAGCCCTGGGGTACCACGGTGCCCCTGGGGGGCAGCCAGGAGCAAAGCCCTGCAGGGATGCCTATTAGGTTGGAAGACACCCATTCAGGTATCCTCAAAGGGGTAGGAGCAGACAGAGCCCTAAGGCAAAGTTTTATAAAGGATAGAATCCATTTCTACATTTTTTAAAATCTCAGGCTAATAAATTCAAATAGGTTTATTTTTTCCCCTTGTTTAGTAATAAGGAACATTTTTCTTTTGGAGGTTAGAATGTTTTCAACCAAAAATATTAGAGGATTTTTCAGGGTGCATTTTGTGAAGCTATTATCTATTATCAAATTAAAAATTTTTGTGACCAAATTCTCACCACAGAAAAAGATGGTCTTAGGTGAACTGTGTTTTTTAAATAATTTTAATCATTTGTGCAGACTTCTTCATGCTTAGCTGTCATGCTCTCCACTTGTGATGAAAGAGAACCAGAAAATGGCTTTTTTGTTTGTTTTGCACAATACACACAGCTTCTAGCCTCCTTCAAAGAAAGAAGCTGCTTCCCACCATATTTTGCTCGCTTTTCCAAGGGGAATATGTACCAAAATATCAACTACGAAACAGAGAACAAGTTGAAATCTTCGAATAGATCGGGATACATTTGCATTTAAATTTAAATAAGTGGTATGCAGCCATGTAGATTTACTTAAACATTTTCTTTATTATTTTTTTTAATAGATATTTATTGGAGTATAATTGCTTCACAATAATGTGTTAGCTTCTGTTGTACAACAAAGTGAATCAGCCATATGTATACATATAGGCCCATATCCGTTGCCTCTTGAGCCTCCCTCCCACCCTCCCTATCCCACCCCTCTAGGTCATTGCAAAGCACTGAGCTGATCTCCCTGTGCTACGCTGCTGCTTCCCACTAGCTAACTATTTTACATTTGGTAGTGTATATATGTCCATCCTACTCTCACATCGCCCCAGCTTCCCCCTCCCCTGCCCCATGTCCTCAAGTCCATTCTTTATGTCTACGTCTTTATTCCTGCCCTGCCACTAGTTTCATCACTACCATTTTTTTTTTAAGATTCCATATATATGTGTTAGCATATGGTATTTGCTTTTCTCTTTCTGACTTACTTCACTCTGTATGACAGACTCTACGTCCATCCACCTCACTACAAATAACTCAATTTTGTTTCCTTTTATGGCTGAGTGATATTCCATTGTATATGTGTGCCACATCTTCTTTATCCATTCATCTGTCGATGGACATTTAGGTTGCTTCCATGTCCTGTCTATTGTAAATAGAGCTGCAATGAACATTGTGGTACATGACTCGTTTTGAATTATGGTTTTCTCAGCATATATGCCCAGTAGTGGGATTGCTGTGTCATATATTAGTTCTATTTTTAGTTTTTTAAGGAACCTCCATACTGTTCTCCGTAGTGGTTGTATCAATGTACGTTCCCACCAACAGTGCAAAAGGGTTCCCTTTTCTCCGCACCCTCTCCAGTATTTACTGTTTGTAGATTTTTTGATAATGACCATTCTGACAGGTGTGAGGTGATACCTCACTGTAGTTCTGATTTGCATTTCTCTAATGATTAGTGATGTTGAACATCCTTTCATGTGTTTGTTGGCAATCTGTGTATCTTCTTCGGAGAAATATCTATTTATGTCTTCTGCCCATTTTTAGATTGGGTTGTTTGTTATTTTCATATTGAGCTGCATGAGCTGGTTGTATATTTTGGAGATTAATCCTTTGTCGATTGTATCTTTTGCAAATATTTTCTCCCATTCTGAGGGTTGTCTTTTCGTCTTGTTTATGGTTTCCTTTACTGTGCAAAAGCTTTTAAGTTCCATTAGGTTCCATTTGTTTATTTTTGTTTTTATTTCCACTTCTCTAGGAGGTAGGTCAAAAAGGATCTTGCTGTGATTTATGTCATAGAGTGTTCTGCCTATGTTTTCCACTAAGGGTTTTATAGTGTCTGACCTTACATTTAGTTCTTTAATCCATTTGGAGTTTATTTTCGTATATGGTGTTAGGTAATGTTCTAATTTCATTCTTTTACATGTAGCTGTCCAGTTTTCCCAGCATCGTTTATTGAAGAGGCTGTCTTTTTTCCATTGTATGATCTTGCCTCCTTTGTCATAAATTAGTTGACCATATGCTCATGGGTTTATCTCTGGGCTTTCTATCCTATATCATTGATATATATTTCTGTTTTTGTGCCAGTACCATACTGTCTTGATTACTGTAGCTTTGTGGTATAGTTTGAAGTCAGGGAGCCTGATTCCTCCAGCTCCGTTTTTCTTTCTCAAGATTGCTTTGGCTATTCGAGGTCTTTGGTGTTTCCATACGAATTGTAAAATTTTTTGTTCTAATTCTGTGAAGGATGCCATTGGTAGTTTGATAGGGACTGCATTGAATCTGTAGATTGCTTTGGGTAGTATAGTCATTTTCACAATATTGATTCTTCCAATCCAAGAACATGGTATATTTCTCCATCTGTTTATGTCATCTTTGATTTCTTTCATCAGTATTTTATAGTTTTCTGAGTACAAGTCTTTCGCCTCCTTAAGTAGGTTTATTCCCAGGTATTTTATTCTTTTTTTACAATGGTAAATGGGATTGTTTCTTTAATTTCTCTTTCTGATTTTTTATCGTTAGTGTATAGGAATGCCAGAGATTTCTGTGCATTAATTTTGTGTCCTGCAACCTCACCAAATTCATTGATTAGTTCTGGTAGTTTTCTGGTGGCATCTTTAGGATTTTCTATGTATAGTATCATGTCATCCGCAAACAGTGACAGTTTTACTTCTTCTTTTCCAATTTGAATTCCTTTTATTTCTTTTTCTTCTCTGATTGCAGTGGCTAGGACTTCCAAAACTATGTTGAATGATAGTGGCGAGAGTGGACATCCTTGTCTCTTTCCTGATGTTAGAGGAAATGCTTTCAGTTTTTCACCATTGAGAATGATGTTTGCTGTGGGTTTGTCATATATGGCCTTTATTATGTTGAGATAGGTTCCCTCTATGCCCATTTTCTGGAGAGTTTTTATCATAAATGGGTGTTGAATTTTGTCAAAAGCTTTTCCTGCATCTATTTAGATGATCGTATGGTTTTTATTTCTCAATTTGTTAATATGGTGTATCACATTGATTGATTTGCATATATTGAAGAATCCTCGCATCCCTGGGATAAATCCCACTTGATCATGGTGTATGATCCTTTTAATATGTTGTTGGATTGTGTTTGCTAGTATTTTGTTCAGGATTTTTGCACCTATGTTCATCAGTGATATTGGTCTATAATTTTCTTTTTTTGTGATATCTTTTTCTGGTTTTGGTATTAGCGTGATGGTGGCTTCATAGAATGTATTTGGGAGTGTTCTTCCCTCTGCAGTTTTTTGGAAGAGTTTGAGAAGGACTGGTGTTAGCTCTTTTCTAAATGTTTGATAGAATTCTCCTGCAGAGCCATCAGGTCCTGGACTTTTGTTTGTTGGAAGATTTTAAATTACAGTTTCAATTTCATTACTTGTGATAGTCCTGTTTATGTTTTCTACTTCTTCCTGGTTCTTGGAGAATTGTACCTTTCCAAGAATTTGTCCATTTCTTCGTGGTTGTCCATTTTATTGGCATATAGTTGTTTGTAGTAGTCTCTTACAATCCTTTGTATTTCTGCAGTGTCACTTGTGATTTCTCCTTTTTCTTTTCTAATTTTATTGATTTGCATCCTCTCCCTTTTTTTCTTGATGAGTCTGGCTAAGGATTTAACAGTTTTGTTTATCTTCTTAAAGAACCAGCTTTTAGTTTTATTGATCTTTGTTATTGTTTTCTTCGTTTCTACTTCATTTATTTCTGCTCTGATCTTTACTAGTTCTTTCCTTCTACTGACTTTGCATTTTCTTTGTTCTTTCTCTAGTTGCTTTAGGTGTAGGGTTAGGTTGGTTATTTGAGATTTTTCTTGTTTCTTGAGGTGAGACTGAATTGCTATAAACGTCCCTCTTAGAACTGCTTTTGCTACATCCCATAGGTTTTGGGTCATAGTGTTTTCATTGTCATTTGTTTTTATGTATTTTTTAATTTCTTCTTTGATTTTTTCAGTGATCTCTTGGTTATTTAGTACCACACTGTTTAGCCTCCATGCATTTGTGGTTTTTACATTTTTTTTTCCTGTAACTGATTTCCAATCTCAGGGCGTTGTGGTCAGAAAAGATGCTTGATACTATTTCGACACACATTAATCAAACTAACAAAAATTAAATTCAAGGAAAAAATATTAAAAGCAACAACAGAAAAACAAAAAATAACATACAAAAAAATCCCCATAAGGTTATCAGCTGATTTTTCAGCAGACACTCTGTAGGCCAGAAGGGAGTGGCAGGATATACTTAAAGTGATGAAAGAGAAAAACCTACAACCAAGATTACTCTAGCCAGCAAGGATCTCATTCAGATTTGAGGGAGAAATCAAAAGCTTTTCAGATGAGCAAAAGCTAAGAGAATTCAGCACCACCAAACCAGCTTTATAACAAATGCTAAAGAAACTTCTCTAGGCGGGAAACAGAAGAGAAGAAAAGGACCTACAAAAACAAACCCAAAATAATTAAGAAAATGTTAATAGGAACATACATATCGATAATCACCTTGAATGTAAATGAATTAAACGCTCCAACCAAAAACAGAGACTGGCTGAATGGATACAAAAACAAGACCCATATATTTTCTATCTACAAGAGACCCACTTTAGGCCTAGGGACACATACAGACTGAAAGTGAAGGGATGGAAAAAGATATTCCATGCAAATGAAAATCAAAGAGAGCTGGAGTAGCAATACTCGTATCAGATAAAATAGACTTTAAAATAAAGACTGTTGCAAGAGATAAGGAAGGACACTACATAACACTCAAGGGATCAATCCAAGAAGAAGATATAACAATTATAAATGTTTATGCACCCAACATAGGAGCACTTCAGTACATAAGGCAAATGCTAACAACCATGAAAGGGGAAATCAACAGTAACACAATTATAGTGGGGGACTTTAACACCCCACTTACACCAATTGACAGGTCATCTAAACATAAAATAAATAAGGAAACACAAGCTTTAAATAACACAATAGACCAGATAGATTTAATTGATATTTACAGAACATTCCACCTGAAAGTGGCAGAATACACTTTCTTCTCAAGTGCACACAGAACATTCTCCAGGATAGATCACATCTTGGGTCACAAATGAAGCCTCTGAAAATTTAAGAAAACAATTTTCTTTAAGTTCAAGGAGTCGGTGATGCTCCTAGTTTTCCCACCGACCCATTAGGAACATAATATCTTTATTCGTAGTCTTTCACTAAAGTTGCTTGCATGTAAAAGACAGTAAAATTACTTCAAAATACCAAACGTACTTACAATTTTTATGAAGTACCCTGGAGAGTTTAAGAAATTACTTGCAAAAGTTTATCTGTATATACCGTTCTTATATTCTTTTTTTTTTTTCTTCTCATATTCTTTTAAGAAACTGTATGCTTAATTCTTTACATTAAAATAATTCCCAAGTAGCACAAAACAGTGGAAATCAATAGGAAAAGTAAAGGCATTAAAGAAGTGACTTGGGAGTGAGGAAAATTGTGTATTTGGGGGTGGGGTGGGAAGGTGGGGTGGAGGGGTTGAGGGACTGAGTAAATGGAATGCTTTTCTTTTTATTTCATTTAAAACTTGCTCTCTGCCCAGTCTTCTGACATGTTCACAAATACAAATTCAACATTAAAAGTAAATTAAGCAGTTAAAAAAAAAAAAACCAGTCCCATTGAGAAGATGACAGGGCTGCCCATTAGGGAGGGCCAGAAGAAGATCCTGGGTTTTCTGTTTCAGGCTTCCCCTTCCTTAGGAGATGAACCTGGGCAGGGAGCCTGCAGACACATGTGGGCTGGAGACATCCTTGTCTAAGGCCTAATAGGAAGGGAGGTGTGGCCGCAGGAACAAGTTTCAAGAGAATAGAGCTCTCTGGAGTGAGTGGTGAGCCCTCAGGGATGGATGATGGTCTTGGAGGGGATGACAGGATGGGGGGGAGGGGGGCAGGGGGTGGTTGTGGTGGGATAAGAGGAGGATGGACAAGGTGAGCTTTGCAGTGCTCAGCGTGAGCTGTCAGTCCTTCTGCTGCAGACATCTGTGCTCCTGGGCCTCCTCTCTCCCTGCCATCCATCCCAGGAGCCTGGGCAGCAGCTTCCGCTCCTCCTGGCGAAGACCCTCCCTAGCACATTCATCAGAAAAACACAGCCGGGGCACATTACATCAGCACAGGGTGGAGCCTGGAGAACAAAACAGCCCCTCACTGCTTTGAGTGGGAATGATTCAACTCCATTCAGGAATGGGTCAAGGGGGAAAATCCAAGGCTCAAACCTAATAATTTTTGCCTCTTGTTTACAAAGAGTTTGAAATGTGAGTGAGGTAGTGAGCCAGAGCTATTACCATCTTTTGCTTTAAAGGTGCCCCTTCTGAGGATGCCTTTGATAGTCCTTTGCAGTACTTTTTGCCTTTCTATACTCATCTTTAAGAAAGAAAAAGAAAAAAAAGCTGCTTTAGTTTTTAATAGTCCTTGTCATGATGCTAAGGGCCAGACTCCAGCTGTTCTTCCCAAACCTCTGGGAGAGGCCTGGTTACATCTCGTTCTCGTAAATCTTGACTCCAGTTCTAGCAAGTCTTTAAGCCTGACCCTGACATGCCTAGGCAATGGATGATTAGAAACAGGAGAGGTGGAAAAGTCCACTGCCAAGTTGTGTCCACTTAAAAAATACATCATCTGGCAACAACCATTTCAACATGTGGAGCGAAGTGGCACATGTCTGTCTGTACAAAGCAGTGCAAGTTTACAAACTTACAATTTTACTTTTCTATTTTTATATGACTTTCCTGAGAAGACAAAAGTCATGGCAAGCCTGCCGATTTGCTGACAACATCTGGGCCCACGGAGAGAGGCCTCTGTTATTCGTAAAAGTGTATTTACCTGTGGTGCTTTGTGACAGAGATATAATTTAATAGACATGAAATAAATTACTTATCAATATATATTTATCAGCATATGTTTACTAGCATCAATTATTATAACTTATTAATAATAAATGTTTATTGGTATTAGGTACTCAATATTTACTAAAGTTCAAAATGTAATTACTAATTGAATGTTCACCAAAATCTTTGAGTGGGGGCTTCCCTGGTGGCACAGTGGTTGAGAGTCTGCCTGACGATGCAGCGGACACGGGTTCATGCCCCCGTCCAGGAGGATCCCACATGCTGTGGAGCGGCTGGGCCCGTGAGCCATGGCCGCTGAGCCTGCACGTCTGGAGCCTGTGCTCCACAACGGGAGAGGCCACAACAGTGAGAGGCCCGCGTACCGCAAAAAAACAAAACAAACAAAAAAAAAACTTTGAGTGGGGCTCCATGACTCTTTCTGGTCAAAGCACTTTGAGTGAAATGATGTGTCAGTTCCTCTCTGAGGTGGTTAAAAGCTCTTACTTAACCCTTCAGCTCTCTCTTCTTCCCCTACTTCAACCAAGGGGACTACATGTTGATGTGGCAGAACCACCTGATAGAAGCTGGTGGCCCTGGATCACCATGGGGAGCAAAGCTGTTATGGAGAGTCTTCAAAACCTAAATGGACTTTGTGTGAGCAAGAAATATATGTTCATGTGTAAGCCATTGAGATATCTAGTTTTGTTTGCTACTGCAGCATAACCTAGCCTATCCTAGCTAATACTTCCTTCACCATCATATTTCTGAAAAAGAAGAAAAGCTGTGAAAAGGGGAGGAATTAAGTAAAGTACACAGTTATAGAGGTCGTATCTTCAGATCATCAAATACCTGACCAGAGGAGTTAGTGAAGGAACACTGGGGAAGAGGCCATGAGGAGAAGGTGACACCATCCCAATGTTTCTTACATAGTGGAAAAGTGTAATAGAAAACGTTTCAATGTTTAATATGTAAAGTAATAGAAATTGTTGACAGAGAAATTGGTACAACATTTGTGGGAGGCAATTTGGCAACATATATGAATAATTAAATTTGTGCAGATCATTTGGCCCAGCAGTATCAGTTCCAGAAATTGATCCTTCAGAAATAGTTGGAATAAGTGTGAAAATATATGTGTTTAAGAATGATTACTGCAAAATTAGTGGGAAATTATAAGCAGCCTAACTATCCAATAATAGGGAATTTTTCAAATATCTAATTACTACACTTCTACTTTAGAATACTGTACAGCTTTAACAACAAGCAGACAGATTTATATATACAAACACGGAGTGACAGGCACTCTGGTAGGCAGCCTCTGAGATGGCCTCCAATGATCCCTGCTTCCTGGTATTCATGCACTGGTTCAATCTCCTCCCCTTGAGTGTAGGTTGAATCCAGTGACTTGCTTCTAATAAATGGTTATAGCAAAAGTAATTGGATGACACTTTTGAGATTAGGTTTCCAAAAGACCAGCTTCTGTCTCTTACTCTTTTGCCCTTTTATTTGTGTGTTGTTAGGGAAGTTAGCTGCCATAATGTAAGCTGATCTATTGAGATACTGTGATTTATAATAAGAAATATATATTTGGCCTTCGCTCCCATGCCTGGAACAGAGCTCCTAAGACCTTTGGAACTTCCTAAATGATGAGAGCCACGAAGGTGTCTTCTGTTATATTAATGAGGGGACTTTTGGAAAGCACCTAGGTATCTTAAGGATGGGAACTGATTTCCAAGGGACCCAGTGATTAGAGGATTGGAACTTTCAGTCCCACCCCCTGACTTCCGGGGTAGGGGAGAGGGACTGGATGTTGACGCACTCACCAATGGCCAATGATTTAATCAATCATGACTATGTAATGAAGCCTCCATAAAATCCCTAAAGGACATGGTTTGGAGAGCTTCCAGGTTGGTGAACATGTGGAGATTCAGGGGAGTGACTCACCAGGAGGGGGCCTGGAAACTCCATGCCCCTTCCCACATCCCTTGCCCTATGTATCTCTTCCATCTGGCTATTCCTGAGCTATATACTTTTATAATAAAACACTAATCTAGGAATTAAAGTATTTCTCTGAGTTTTGTGAGCCACTCTAGCAAATTAATCAAACCCAAGAGGGAGGTCATTGGAAGCTACAACCTATAACTGATGGGTCAGAAACATGGGTGACAGACAACCTGGACTGGCGATTGGCATCTGAAGTAGGGGCAGTCTTGTGGGTCTGAGCCCTTAACCTGTGGAATCTGGGGCTACCTCTGGGTTGATGGTGTCAGAATTGAGTTGAATTGTAGTACCCCCTGCTGGTGTCTAAGAATGGCTTGGCTTGGGGAAAAAACCCACACACTGGAAGTGGGTGCTGAATCTTACCTGTGGAGAGGTTCCCGTGTCTATGTCTGTACCTGGCATATAACAGACCTTTAAAAGACCTGTGCTGAATATTGAAAAGACCTGAGTTGTATTCATGTATTCAGCAAATATGTACTGAATACCCATATGGCAGGCATTGTGCTAGCTCTGTGGATGCAGTGTTGAGCTGATGGACACAGTCCTTCCCCTCATAAAGGGTAGAGTCTATTCAAAAATACCCCAGAGAGGCCTACAACTTGGGGGTCAGGTACATAGGCGGGTGCTGTGGATTTGAGCCCTACCACATTAGGGTGACTGCAGAGGAACTGGGACCAGAAAGGGGACTTTTGCCTCCGTCTTCTGACAAACATGGCAGCTGGGGAAGTGGTCTCAACGTGCACACCAAACCCTGGGTTAGAGCCAGGTAGGAATTTTTAAAATAACATTACTATTTTCCTCCAATCTCATTTTGTTTATTGTTAACATTAGCCAGGCACATGTCAATAAAAATTCAAAAGTATAGAAGTGTATAAAATGAAAGGTAAAAGCTGCCCCATTCCTGATACCTGTCCCATTCCAGTGGTAACCTATTTGCCATTTATGCTTTGAAGCCTTGTTCCTCTGCTTCATGTTTTATCAATTTTAAGTGGTAATTGCCCTTTAGGAAAGCTAAGGAATTTAAATCACATAATCTTCCCCTTATCCCTGTTCTCTTTTCCCCATTTTTGACTTACACATTTTTGCTTGTTCTTTTGGTTAAAAAATAATAAAGGGTAGAGTCTAGGGAGGGAGGCCAACACCAAGAGAGCACAGAGAGCAGCCTGTGGGAGGATCCTGAGGTGAGAATGGTCTTGGAGGGCTTGGGAGAAGGAATCATGGCTGAAGCAGAGTGAAGCAGTGGGGGATGGTGAGAGCTGAGGCTGCACAGGTGGGCAGAGGCCGCGTGAAGATTCTTGATCCTCTCCTAAGGGCCGTGTGAAGCCGCCGGCAGGGCTTCACATAATAATAACCATCTTATTTTGAAAAGTTTATTTACTTTGAAAAGATGATTCTGACTGCTTTGTGGAGGAGAGGTTGACACTGGGCCATGAACGAAAGTAGGAAGGCTGGTTCCAAGGTGATGGCATTGGTCCATGTGAGAGAGGCGGCTGGGAAAGGGAGGGAGCAGCAGGTCGGGTGTACGGCGTGGTCGTGACAAAGTTGGTGGTGGATAGAGTGTGAGGGTCTGGGGGGAGGGAAGTGTCAGAATGTCCCTTACATTCCTGTCCTTATGGTGTCATTTACTGAGCCAGGAACATTGGAGAAGTGGCTGCCGTGTGAAGATAAATGAGAAGCTCACTTTGAGATGCCTGGGAAATATTCAAGAAGAGTTGCCAACTAGGCAGTTAGATTGTGGGTCTGGAGTGCAAAGAACGAGGTCTGGGTGGAGATAGAAATTTGGGAATGATTAACGTACAGGTGGCTTTTAAGTCCATGGGGGAGAATGAAGTGAGAAGTCAGAGCTTAGGGCTGGGGATAGTGCATGGAAATATAGGAAGCACAAGGTCCGGGACAGAGGAAGCACTCAATAAATCTGTTATTATTATAATTTATAAAAATGATTGTTGTTGCTGCTGCTATTTTTGTTGTTAGTGGAGATAGAGATGAAAACCCGGAGGGCGTGGTGTCATGGAAGCCAAGAGGAGAAGCTGTGTGGAGGAGCGGGTGGCCAGGGTCAAGACCCAGCCATGTTGATTTAGAAGCGCTTCACTGCCCACAGAAGGATGGACCCACGGGCTCTAACTTTCCCTGGGTTCTCAGGGCACAGCATTCTTCCTGATTCACTTGCTGCAGTTACTTAAACCACCGGCAGTCCTTTGCTGTTTAGACCTGGTCTGGGCGACCCCCAGGGTGCTCTTGGCCGTCTGGGCACATTCTCATCTCTACCCAAACCAACAGAGTGAAGAATCTCTACCATTCAGTGGAGATGTTTGTTCACATTTTGTTCAGGTTAGGGTAGGACCTAGACACAGACATACGAGGGTTACTTACACTGACAGTGTGATTGGAGGACTCAGAGAGACCTCCCATCTTGCCTCTGATTCTCCTCCGACTAGGGGGAGGGAGGAGGTGGGACAAAGTCTGTGAGGACCTGGAGAAGGAGCTGGTGATGCTGAACTCATTCCAGCGAGACCTCCTGTAGAAGGGCTGAGACAACTGAGAAGCGTAATCCAAGACGCTGGAAACTCTGTGTGTGTGTGTGTGTGTGTGTGTGTGTGTCCCCGGATGCTGGTGTAAGTATGATGAAGGAGCAAAGGACAGTCGTGGCATGGGAAGACAGTGGAAGGAGGGGGAAGAGTGACTACTTAACTTTCCTTAGAGGTTGCTCAATCCTGGGCAAATCCCCTTTGCAAGTTGCATGAATGAGCCAAGATATCTAAAGTTCAGTCCTGCCCCAGCTCTGAGGGAGGAGCGTCACCTGACCACAGGGTCTTATCACAGTCTGCTTCCCAGGCCCAAAGTGAGACTGGGACTTCCTGGATCCTGTATATTGTACAGGTGGCCTCATTTTAAGAAAATCTAATAAATAAACAATTAAATTCTTGAATCAATTCCCTGAATTGGAATCTGATGGAGGGCAGAAGTCGTGTCTTTTATTTCTTCCACATCCTTCACCCATTAAGCCCTCCATAAATACACATTGTTTCTCTACTAAATCATTCATCTTAGGGCTCTTGGAAATAATGAGCTCCCAAGCACTCGAAAGATACATTTCTATTTTCAAAGATTTCCTGGCAACTCTTTATGGGTGTATCTATTCTTTAGTCAAAAATACATCTGTAGACAATTTTAGTCCAAGTGCACATATAACCAGACAGAATCAAATTCATGCATTCATAATGACTTATCATGGCATTGCTCAGTTGGGCAATTTTATTTTAATAGGCAAATATGTACTTTATAATCAATAATAATTCTATTCCTAGGTGCATAGGAGGAAAAAGGAGCATAAGACATACTGCTTATAGGAAGCTGGTTAATTTTTCCAGGCAAACAGTTATAACCTTTTAAAAGTTTTCTTGGTTTTTATTTTTTTATTTTTAATTTTTGGCCATGCCTCGTGGCATGCGAAATCTTAGTTCCCTGACCAGGGATTGAACCCGTGCGCCCTGCAGTGGAAGCTCAGAGTCTTAACCACAGGAACGCCAGGGAAGTCCTCTTGGCTTTTAGAAGAGCAAGTTTCTGGGACCCCAGGACCTGCTCAGAAGAGAAAATGAATCTGCTGATTTCAAAGAACTTGCATTCATTCCAGGTGGTCAGATTCTTCTCCATCCTCATCCTCTGTTCCAGTAGAGCAGAGGTGACTCATCTGGTGGCAGTGGTCCTCAGTCTCTGGTCGGGGTGGGGGAGCCTGGGGCCAGCTGTGGGCTGTGCTGACTCCCTCCCCTCAGATCCTGATGTACACACACCACCGCAGCAGCCCTGCACTGCCCGCGAGAGGCTTCCTACTCCAAGTCTTAAAAGGGTGAGAGCTTTCACCTCTAGAGGACTCTTTATTTGGTGCAATTAACCAAATGTTGAGGCCCTTTTCCCAAAAATCTCTGTATATTTATTTTTTATTCTTTTGGAAGGGTAGATTTTAATGTCTGCTACTGTTGGGCTTATGGTTAGGTTCACAGACACAACCTCCCTTTTGGCATTTCTGTTGAATTCCAAGGAGCTGAGATGGTTCAGAGCAGGGTGGTGGGGGTGGGGGATCGTGTCCTATAAAGAGCTGGATTTTTCTTGCTCTTCAGTTTTCTAACTCCTCTTGGTGTATGTCTCCTTGTGCAATTGCTGTAGTACATTACGACCACAAATATGACTCTCCCTGATGCAGTGCTGTGTAGCATGTTCCCAGAGAGATGAGTTGTTTGAAGTGAATACATTCACTCCTTGAGCCATGCTGAGAACAGAATTTTATGCACTTATACCTGTGTGGCCACCCAGGCTGTGAGCTTCTTGGAACTTTGAGGCTCTTCGTAATTCAAGGAAACCACTTTTATGCATAAATGAGAAATACATCCCTGGTTCGTGCATCACTGAGTGCTGGGCCATGAGGAAATGGCAGCCACAACTCACAGAAGGAAGAAGAAAACCACAGCTTTGCCTGCAAAATTGGCTGCTTGAAGCAAAGTGTACTAGCACTTTGGACAGGTTATATGCTCAAATTTGCTAAATCATTTATAGGAATCTCTTTTAAAAACAGAAATCTTTCCTTAAGCATCTGTGTTCTGAATTAGACACACCACTATTTAAACTTCTTTAGTTTTTATTATTATGGTGAAGTGCAGGTGCAAGTATGGAAAAGCAAACGTTTGAGAAAAGCTATGGTTTTTATAGAGAGGCAGGGCTCAGTTTGTAATCATCTGATGCTTTGCAATGGGTGAGCAAAGAGCTTAAAGAATTGCATTCTTTTTAGGACAATGAGATTGTGAAATAGTCCATTATTTTGACTTGCTAACATAGGTAATGGAAAATGATGTCACAGATTCTCTTTAGGCACAAAGGTGTCACAGAAGTCCTTTGTCGTGGACTATTACTCTGGAGTGTGAATGGGAGCTGGCTGCAGCTGGCCAGGAAGAAGGTCTTGAAATCCAGCTAAAGATGGAGAATTGGCCCAGGTCTGGGCAGGTGAGGAGTCAAGTCCAGAGACGGCTACCAAGGCAAAAGGAGCAGGTAGATTATAGGAAGTAGGAATATAGATGTTAGAGAGTTGAATGCTGGTCCCTGGGTGGAGGTCAAGTTTTCTTTGCTTGCTTTTATGCTTCTTGTTGGGTGTGGATAGACCTGAGTTTACAGATTCTAATTCCTGGCTGAAAGCAGATGAGAGATCTGTGGGCGATAACAAACATGATGACCACAACAGTGATGATGGCAAGCACTTACCCGATGATTACCATGCTCACTGTTCTAAACATTTTATGTTTTTTTTGTTTGTTTTTTTTTTTTGCGGTACGCGGGCCTCTCACTGATGTGGCCTCTCCCGTTGCGGAGCACAGGCTCCGGACGTGCAGGCTCAGCGGCCATGGCTCACGGGCCCAGCCGCTCCGCGGTATGTGGGATCCTCCCGGACCGGGGCACGAACCCTCGTCCCCTGCATCGGCAGGCGGACTCTCAACCACTGCGCCACCAGGGAAGCCCACATTTTATGTATTTTAACTCATTAATTCTCACAGGGAGTCTATGACATAGATGCTAGTGTCATTCCCATTTTACAGGTGTGGACCAAGAGATAAGAGTTTACATAACTTGCCTAAGCATAATAAATGACAGACCCAGGATTTGAACCTAGGCCGCCTGTCCCCAGAGTGTGAGTCCATACTCATAACTCAATTTCTTAACATATATTGTCCAACGCAATTTGGCTAGCCTATTAAATACTTTTTCTGAGGAACCTACTATGTAAGTCAACTTGGAAGCATAATGCTTCAAAAATACCTGTGTCCTCTCCGCAAATATCTCTGGCAGCTGGGAAAATATGAAAATAGCCTCTATGATTTGATGTATAAATTGTTTCCATTCTTATTTGCCTCAAGAATGTCCTTTGAATACTTCTTTTGCACTCCCATAAGCACACACTGTGGCTGAGCAGTGGAAAGAGATCTCTGGGAATCTCTTCAGACATTTGATTCTAATGTACTTAGCTCTTAAGAGCTGACAGTGGGTGACCATTAGAATAACTTTTCACTTTCTGAGCGCTGACAACATAATAGGCAGTATTCTTGCATTTTACCTGCACTATCTCCCTTAATCTTTGATCCGACTGATGAGGGAGGTACCATAATTCCAGTTTTAAAGATGTGGAGACTGAGGCACAGAGAGTTCAATAATTTGCTTGCTCAACGTCCCTAAACAAGAAAGTGGTAAACCTGGGATTTGAACTTGTGTTGGGAAGACTGTAAAGTTCTTGCTCTTTACCACTGCAGTGCTGGTGCTTTAGAACCCCGTGACATTGGTTTGGATAACAATGTGAAAATTACTATGTCAATTTCCCAAGTGTACTGCAAGGAAGCAAAATTTGCCACCCCAAATACCTCTTTGCCATGTGGATTATTTTGAGCTGAAAACAATAAAGGCCCAAAAGACTCAAGAAGAAACTTGGACCTTCCCCCTTAGCTGCCTACAGAATTTAGATAGAGGGTCTGTTTTGTAATAGACCTCTCACCAGAGATACTGCACAGAATCTGGGCTAAGTGTGGCAGGGGAAACTCTAGACAGGTCCTAGAGATCAGAGTCCACTCTGTGTCCTGGGTTGTCTCTGTGTGGCTTAGCAAACATTCGTTTACCAAACATTTGCTTTTCCATCTGCATGTGAATGGCCTTCCTCCCCTTTGAAGCCCCAAACCCCTACCCTCAACATCCTCTTTTGTCTTTAGCTGAAGATGGTATTTAAGGTGAGGGCTTTGGCCAGTTTGGCGAGTTATTCCATTCTCCTGGGCCTCTCCCATGTATACATGTTATTAAACTTTTGTTGGCTTTCTCATATTAATCTGCCTCATGCCAATTGAATTCTTAGACCAGCCAGAGGAAGGTAGAAGGGTGGAGGGAAATTTCTTCCTCCTTGACAGTAATTGAGAGATTTGTGATGCTTTTTCAGTGTGTCAGCTTGTCTAGGCTGAACCACATTTCCCAGAATTCATTTTCTTGTATGTTTCTGGTGACAGAGGAACCGAGGGAAAATTCTTGGGAGATTTTGAGGACTAAAGGGAAGCAGTAGCCCTCCTGCAGCTCACACGTATGGTTGCAGATTTGCTGAGTCACTGCGTGATTGGTGGGAAACAGCAGCTAGATCTGCAACACTCTCCTTCCCCTGGACCCTGCTTCAGTTTCTCTGACTCCTGGGCCAGGTGTATGTGTGTTTAGCTCTGTGACGAAGGGTCCAGCTTCTGTCCATCACCAAGGTCGGGCACAAGTTTTATCTACCCTTGAGGGGTTTCAGCTCGGGCCTATGGCTTCCAGCGTGCCCTTGATATCCTTTACTTTACAGCTATCTTCTCTTTTGCCCTGTAGACATCCAGCTCCAGCTTCAGATGTAGAGCCAGAGACTGTTTATCTAGCTCCATAGTTGCACATGGCCGA